>SCDY01000584.1:0-66778 GCA_004143825.1 Drosophila micromelanica
TATATATATTGCAGGAATGCTCCCCCAAACAACACAAAATAATTTTTTTGGCCACGCCCACTCCCGCCCCCGTATTCGCAAAAACCGATATATCTGGCATATCTGTATATCTGTATTTGTTAAAAATATTTTTTAATTGGCACTAAAAACTTGTATATGCACAAATATACACACTGTTTTTTGTACTTAAGAAATTTTCTAGGATAATACCCGTGCAAGTGTATGATAAACTCCTCTAACAAGGTTTAAAAATGGCAACAGCTTAACCACTCGAGCTCAGCATTTCAAGGGATCTAAAGCAGCTTAAAGCCCGCCCTCTTTCCTTCCCTTCTCTCTTTTACTGACCTTCTATGCATCTCTGTCTCACTGCAATGCATCACAAATCAATGTAAATGGCATGCATACATTACTCATACGCAAAGTTGGTTGGCAGCAGTTAAAGGGCAACTTAAGGGTGGATGCGGAGCGGGAGGGTTCTGAAACCACACTAAAAGCTTGCAGCTAATGATGCTTCAATAGCTGTTTCATATGAGTTGCAAAACGTTGAATGAATGAACGCCATTGAATTGAACGACACAAGTGTTGCAAAACTTGCTTCAAGTGCAGTAGCAGCAGCAATAACAACAACAGCATTAAGTAAGTGCCTGAAGACGTTTTTGGGGTGATGCTGTTGGGGCTCCCACTGACGACGACGTTGATAATGATGCATGTTTCAAATCAATTTTGTTGTATTATGCCAAAAATGTGCACGCTCTCTAGTGCAGCAGCAGCAGCAGCAACTGCTGCTAATGTGCAGTCGGTGTTGCGAAGTGGCATTGGGTTGTGGTTCCACCCAAGCGCTCAGCTTTTATGTTTCCCCCGCGTTGAATGAT
The DNA here is from genome assembly GCA_004143825.1 of Drosophila micromelanica. Taxonomy (NCBI): domain Eukaryota; kingdom Metazoa; phylum Arthropoda; class Insecta; order Diptera; family Drosophilidae; genus Drosophila; species Drosophila micromelanica. The sequence continues at coordinate 873 of SCDY01000584.1, forward strand.
TTCTGGTAATTTTTTTGCGCTGCTTGCTTACTTTTTATATGCCACGCCCACCGATCACCCCACTTTTCTGTCGCAATACTTTGCAACCAAGTCATACGCTCTTAAGTTCTCAGCCAAAAAAAAAAAAAAACCAGTCGCCGCCTCTGCTTTTAAAGGAAGTTTCAGATGGTTGTACTGTTGCAATTTTTCAGCGTCAGCGTGTTGCTTTCCTTGTTTGAGAATTAGTGTTATTGGCTCACACACACAAACTTCTAAACTCTCTCCCAAACAGACACACTTCTTTCTTTTTGTTGTTCGCTTGTTTTGTGTTTTTGTTAACTCGTACTCAACGCATTGTAAATAATTGTCTTCAAGTCCATTTTCTTCCGAATTTCTCTTTACCATTTTATTGCTTTCACTTTTTGTCCTCATTCAATTTGCGGCTTTCTTGTCTTGTACTTAGTGGGCATTACGCGTACATTTAATTAATCCCTTCGATGTGTGATTAATTTGCGTGTATTTTCTGGGTACCGAAATTAATTTACTTTCAAAAGGTGTTAATTACATATAAGTGTGACTGTGTCTGTGTAAGCATTCAACTGTATATGAGTGTGAGTGCTAACTTATGTTTTTGCTATGTGAATATCCAAGAAAATAACTCAACTGGGAAATTTATATATGGCAACCTGATATTTATTGCCCGAGCTTTGTCACGTTTCAAACTTGAATTTACTATTACATTTTTTACAAACGCACCTTTTTTTCAACAGATGCTCCCATGTCTATAAAAATTCGTACTTATACAGTTTAAGCATAGCTTCAGGCTAATCCCGTCCAATTAAAGGGAATAATCGATTTTGTGCTCACAAATTGTTTTTTTTTTCGCGCAAATGCCAATGCTATGCACAGCATCCCTCCTCCCGCCCAAGCGATCGAGGGGCGAAGTCGTTGCCAGGCTTCGAATATTTATTGCGCACAAACTTTCCTCATTTGTGCCTAAATACAAATAATATATCCTCGCTGTACACAAATTATGAGATGTTATGCTTCATATTGGAAAAATCAAATTACTGTATTTAAAATAATTATTGCAGAATTATAAGTATGTAAAATGAAGGTATTTGTAAGCTATATCTTATAATCATAATGCATATGCATAACAAATATTTTTTCTAGGTTGTGCTTACTTAAGCTTCTTTCTTTTATTCAATTAATCCTTTCGGATTTATCTTAGTTAGAACCTTAAGAAATGATTTTATTTAATAAATGTTGTATATATATTCTCTATGCATCCATCTAAAATACAATAAAACATTTTTTTAGAAGCCTCCGGTATTCTCAAATTAATTTCTTATTTTTCTTTGATTTGAGTGCTTAATAAATATATTTTCGTCCAATAAAAATATTATTATAATGTGATGTTAAAGACGATAGCTCACGCCTATTAGAGGCGTTTTTCGCACAGACTTTCCTGCATTAAGCATTTCCTAATATATATATATATATATATATATATATATATAAATATATACTCATATATATGTCGTTTTTTTTTTGCTCGTCAAGAGCGAAGTGAAAAGGAAAAACTGTTACGACATTTTCATTTTAATCTTATTAAAATGTTTTACGCTTTGTAGCGCTTACGTCGTGGGCGCGTAGGTTATTTTTTTTTTCTCGGCTTTGGGCCCACTTTGATATTGAAATAAGTTTTTAAATTAATTTTTTGTTAGCAAAAGTTTGCCGAACTGAACTGAACCTAACTGAACTGAACTCAACTGAAACTCAACTGGACGTCGCTGGACACAACTGCTCTGGGAGTGGGCCAAGGGTGACGCAGAAGTGCGGGGAATCTGGCAGAGTATGAAAGGCCATCCTCCGCATACTGCCAAATGGGCGTGTGAATTGAGCAATTGTGTGCCATATTGATTGAATCGGTCATACTATAGGTTATATACATACACATATATTTGTATATAAACAACCATTGTTAGCTGTTTTTTGATGCAAAATTGAAAAACTTTTGCCCTGCCATTGATTGACAGAAAGTTTGAGGAGAAAAAATAACTTGTAATTAAAATATAAACGTTAAGTGGGTAAAATTTGTAAATGTTTTGTCGATGCTGTGCGCAAAATACTAGCAGCAAAAACATTTGCCACATTCTTCCATTTAAGCATTGTACATTTCAGTTTTGCGATTTTCCAATGCCGCCTTTATTGTATGTTTATTAATGAGAGTGTTTGTAATGCGCCATAGGACGCTTTCAGCAGTGGTTTTGAATTCCGGTTTGTTAGTGGGTTACAAGTGCACTCAGCAAGTGTGCACCACCTGCTGCCACGCCCCCTCCCCAATGGCTAGTCTATCACGTTGCCCGTTTGAGTTTTATGCGCATTTCATTTGGCTCGAGCGCTTGGCACATGTTATATATCTCGTGTTTTATATGCAACTATCAAAGGGGCGGCTGACAGACACTGGCAAATCCCACCCCATCAGCCAACCCCTGGCCCAACGCCTTTGACTACCCCCTCCACCCCTTTGCTCCATAAATCACATAAACAACATTCTGATTTTTCGCGCATGATATTTGTGCCTTCCGCTGAATAAAATAAAAATAAGAGAGACTATTTTGTCGATTTGTGGGCGGATTTGCAAAAACAAATACCCAAAAACAAAGAAAACCAGGCAGCACATAAAATAGATAAAAAAATATATATATATACTAGCTGGTCAGAACCAACCGCACTGCGCATGATGAGCAATAAAAAAATGAGTGTAAAAATGTGAATACAATGAGACGACCTTTGAGTTATTACTTGAATTTTTGGCACTGATTTGTTATGTCCCATCTTGTTGTTGTTCTTCTTCTCCTTGCACCCACTGTGCTCATTCGATTGCAGCATTTGCAACAATGCAATGATTTTTATGTTGCCATCAAATCTCTGGCACAACAATTCATTGTTTTCCCCCCACAATGGGGACACAGATTGGTACAAAGTATCTGCCATAAATAAATTTACTTACACACACCCATCGTTCTCATAGATGGAATACCATTTTTAAATGGTTCCTTAAGAGACGAAATAAAACACTTCAAACTTGAAGCTGCCCCACGTGATTCTGTATCACCAAAATTGTATTGACAAAGTTATGGCAGTTAAAAGTCTGAAAGGAATGTTTAATATGGATCTGGGAACTTAACACGTCGAAAATTGTATTATTACTTTTGGCATATTAACGAAAAAATTTCATTTAGTGATCCAAAAATGTAGACAGAAAAAAAATTGTTTTTAAATTAAATATATTTAAATGCAAAGTTCTTATAAGAAAACAAATAGGCTTTAAGGAATTGGGATTTTAAAATTGAATAGGAATGTAGATTCCTGTTTCTAGGAAATAAACGTAGATCTAGACGTACTCCTCAAGTTAAAACTAAAGACAAAACCAGAATGCTTAGCACACATTTGTAAATATATACTGGTATCTCTCGCATTTGCCATTTTTATTTAATTTGCAACACTTTTCTCCATTTTTACAATGCGCTACAATTTTCAATTTACGTCTGACACACACACACACACACACAGGGGGCGCTCGCTTCGACGTAATTTACACATTTTTCTGCCACATTAAGCGACGTTTTGCCATACCCAAGCAAACCGAGTTGAATCGGGTTTGGTGTTTGACTTGGGTTGGGTTGGGTCAGGAGTGATATTCCCTAAAGTGCAATAAACATGCGCGCCACTGACACACACACACTCACACACACACACTTAGCTGATACCTATGTCATGGCACACTTAAATTTAGTAAGACAGCCAAAAAAAAACAAGAAAAACTTTGCCGAATAAAAATGCAGACTAAAGAAGAAATAAACTTCAAATAAGCGAGCGCGCCATATCCAAGATGGCTTACAGCCTGACACATACATAAGCATACACACACATATATATAAACATCATGTATGTGTGTGTGTAAGTGCCTCTGAAAGTTGTTGGCATTAAACTCACAGTCTCACTTCGTTTAAAGCGCCTGCAGAAGCTGCAAGAAAAGTCACTAGGCTATATACATGTATTCGTACCCTATATATATGTATATCCGGCTATCTATCTATATAACGGGCCATAGTCCTCTTGTTGCGCTCAGCCTTAAACACTCGACGCTTAAGCGGTGCACAAATATTTATTGTGTCATTGATTTTGCCGCTAAGCCGCCAAGACTTGGCGCTCAACTTTCGTTCAGATCCTTTTTTTTTTCCTTTGCCTTGCTTATTTACCCAACGCACATTGCTGTTGTAGTCACTGTGCGTGTGTGTGTGTGTGCTTGTGTACATATAACTGGCTACACAAATATTAAATATCACACATAGGGATAAAAAGGGACATTCTCTTGTGCAGTAGTCGCCAGAGACGCGTTCAAACTGACGCTGATTGAAATCGAAAATTTAATTTCGAGTTTTTTTTTAAGAAGTCACGCGTTTTTTCTGCCTTATATTATATATATGTAAGTCATAAACCGAAATATTTTATTTTGGTGCCATACTGTTATGCTAAATTATTAAATATTTTATAAATCACAACTAAAGTGTTCATGTATTTTATTTTTCTGAGCTCCAGCAATAAATTATAAAGAATATTAAGATACAGCATCCAGACGATTAATTTAAATAAATGGCTTAACTTATCCACCATACAAATAAGCTAATTAATGTTTTTCAACAATTGAACTAAATCAAAATTTCTCTTATTCAATTTGATTACAGGTAAGTCGAGCAGTCAATTAACGCTGATATGGCATGTGAGTTAAAACAAAAAGAAATTATTAATTAAAATGAACTGCAATAGCAGGACAAATCAAACACACTGAGTGTATACACAGCTGTGTGTAAATACAACTAATCCCGAGTTGAGCAGCCGCATAAATCAACCGCAAATAACTGGAGAGCAGGCCAACTACAACATAATATAGTGCTCAATGCGACATATAAAAATGCCCCTTGGCCTAATTGCCTACACACAGACACTCGACAAACGTGTGCAAAGTTACGCCGTTTCAGCTAAATATGCATCAATAATTCATAAAATTAAATAGCTGCATATTAAAATTGGCCCAGAGGGCTGTTGAATGGAGGGGGGTAGGCCGAAGCGTATTGCACAATGTGTGTACATTAATTGACTACATAGTTTGACAGGCTTATGTCACATCACTCATACGCCGCGTCGCCTGTCCCATAAAAAGCAGGCACACGCAAAGAGCACGTGCGATGAGCTGGCAACATCAACAGCATAATAATAAATTAAAATATTAGCGCTTAATTAAAATTATCAATTGACTCAAACCACGGCCGAAATGTCATTAAACAGCAGTCACAACATCAAAAACAAACACAAACACAGACATGTCAATTTTCCTCTCTGCGAATGGGAAGATATTTATTTAACAACACGCATACACCCCGGTGTACTACGCTTGGGCTTAGTTGAGTTTGTGATGCGATTTCGCAAATGTATATATGTATATATGCATATATTTTTTAACTAAATCAACAATTATTTTGAATGCATTCAAACGCATATGCATTTAATTTTAAATGCGTCAATTCACATGATAAAACACTGCACAGATATTTTTTAATGAATATTTATACAAATGAACAAATTGACTTTGATCAAATACGGTGTTTTAATGTATATATACATATATTTAAATTTTTTTGTATATCCAGGGTATATTTCGGGAGGTATTTTAATTTATTAAAATAATGGATGAATCAAATACAAAGCAAATTCTTTATGATAACTTTTTTCATGTAGAAGAACCTAACATGTGCCTGTGATAAATTAATTCTCTCTTCTCTCATAACTTTTATACATTCACGTTTAAAGAACCTAAAGTAGATAATTTGTGTGTTTGTTCACATATTTGTATATGTTTTCATGTTTTATCTTACACGTTCCTACACTTACTCAAGCTTCTTTTGTATTTGCCTTTGTGAGACGATAATCTTTTTGTACGACGCTTTTGCAGCAGTAGCAGCTGATTTTGATTCCGATTTTAGTTCCGATACGGATTCTGATTTAATTCGGGCAAAATTCAAAAGCTATACACACAACCACATACACACACACACATAAATCAATCAAGCAGTGCGGCAACTTTGCAGTTGGACAAACGACTAATCACAATCAGCTGAACTCAACTGTTGTCGCAGCTTGTGTGGCAGTGGCATGACTGTGGCAGTTGCAACGAGTCAATGACATCAATTTCCGTTGTCAATAATTCAACTTCAGAATGAAATTTAATCTACCTGACTGAGAATGCGCATTTGGGAAAGGATGTACGGGTGTGTGTGTGTGTGTGTGTGTGTGTGTTCGCAGTAAAAGCAGCAGCTGCAGTTTTTCAATCAACTAACCGAACCCAAAAGTGCTTGTACGCATACCTTTACAAGTGTTTACCGTTATTAATCTGATTACAGCTAACGTGCCAAGCACTTAAGAGTGTGTGAGAGAGCAAGCGAGCAACACAGGGGGCGTGGCAGCCCTTTAGGGTTGCCTTCAAGCTGCGCACATTTCATTCGAAACTTTTCAAGTGCCCATATATGTAATGACATATCCAAGCAGATGACTGCTGCCTTTTTCTCTCTCCCTTCGACACTTTCTCCCTCTCTTACTCTTATACTTCACTGAGTGTGTGTTTGACAGTCTTGTGCCAATTGACAGCTTGAGAAGTGAGCAACATGAGAATTCAACTCGTATGTCAAACTCGAACAAGAATATGCAAAAAGCATAAAAACATAATATTTCGCAAAAAAAAATAAAATAAAATGTGTTTACAATAAAAACTTTTACTTTATCTTTTATTTTTCGTGACAACTTTTACTCAACTTTGTCTGCAATTGTGCAGGTCTCTATCTCTTTCTATCCTGCTCTCGTTGGCTCTTTATCTAGTCAGAGATTTAATTAATCAATTACAGTGATAGCCAACTTTTCTGACCAGCATGTCCACTGGTTACGTCTACTTGGTATGCAGAACGGGCCAAAGCCCGGACATAAATCTAAATGCCAAAAGCCGTTCAACAATTTAACAACATGCAACTAAAGACAAAATCAAAAATTGGCTGCATACTTTTTGGAAGCATGTCATTTGCATATTGATGCATATTTCTGACGGACGCTGTCACAGCACGAGCCCAACAATAATATATACATTGTGCAAATACCCTGTTAAATGTGGGAAAATGTGTTAAGTATGGTATACTAAAGCTATGATATTGAAATTTAACAAGAGTAACGAGATATTATTGGTTAAATAAATATTATTGATTAACACGAACAGCTGAGCAAATTTAGATATACCTCATTTTTTTTACTTTGATAAATAATAAAAAATGTAATATATATTTTAAAACTTATTAACTCCTTACTCTCTTACTCTTTAAAATGTAATATCTGTCTAACAGGGCATAGCCTAGTCGAGCACTCCACATTTTTCACTTTGTTCTGTTAGCTTTTAGAACAAAAACACATAAATCAATATTTTTAAATCGAAACGACATTGCAAAATATTCGATATTTGTCAATTAATCGTAAATTGTTGATATATTTAAATTGAATTTTGAATAATTTAATGCTGATTGCATTTGAGGTGACCAAAACAGTAAAATTACAGAACGCCAGTGCTTAAGCCGACAAAAGCATAAAGGAGTGGTTAGCATCAAATAAAGATAGAATGAATTAGATAACTTGTTGTTTGTTGTTGTTGTTGGTTTTGGCATTAGTTGGTCAACAAAAGCAACAAATGCAATAAACAATTAATTGAAACATTGACAAAAATGCTCACGAAAATGGGCAATGCAACAATGCAGCACACTGCTGCTGCTTGCAGCATTGGCCAAATGCAAAACTCGATGCAACCGCAGAGCTGTAAAGTTTGCTGATTGCTCCTGGGGCACAAACGAAATACCTGGGCAATCTGTGTGTGCCTGCATGTGTGCGTGTTTTGTGGTAAAAGCATGCATAAAATATGCCAATGTATATTTTCTCACACTGAGCTCTGTTCCCAGCAGCACAGACATCGCATTCATCTCCATTTGCTTGAAGTGACGAGTCTACACACACTTTTGTGCACACACTCACACACACACCCATACAATTTGAGGCATGAGCCCATTGGAACTTCAATTCATCCATAGTGCACAATTTTTAACACTCATACGCCCCGTTGCCGTTGCCGTTGCCGTTGCCGTTGCCGTTGCCGTCTTCCCCTGCCCCACCAAAAATAGAAATACTCTGCCATGCACTCGGGCTTTTCTGCAGTATTTTGTCATATTTGCCATTTGCTGTTGCTGTTGCTGTCGTTGTTGCTGTTGTTCTTGTCTTTTAAGGTTCATCAAAGCTTCAACATTGTTTGGTCACAGTTGTTGGTTACGCTGCCAATCCAGTCTTCCCCACCATTCCGCCCAACCACTCCGACATGTACGTCATAGCTCCTAAACTGTCTTGTGAAATTTTTCCTGTGGGAGTTAAAATATGCACAGACTGGTTGGCTCCAAGCAGCTTCGTACTAACGCTGCTGCCGACTCCTCTCCATGGCTGACTTTTTCGCTTAGCCCGGGGCTGGCACTAACACACGTACACACACACACGCGCACACACAGCTGCATGTGTGTACATTTTTCGCATGGAGCTGTAACGGGTAGTTATGCTCTAGTGCATGTGCAACTTGTCTGTTGTTTATGACACCCCCACAGCTCTTAACCCAACAATGAGTGTGCCTCTGTGTGTGTGTGTGTGTGTGTGTGTGTGTTGTCGTCATCGTTGTCGTCATCAACATCATCATGCGTCTCCGTTTCGTGCTCCAATCACAAGCATATCATCACACACAGGCATGCACACACACACACACATCTACTCCCTCTCTCTCCCTTTCTATCTTTCACTCTTTTCTCTCTCTCTTTCCATATTTCTCTTGCACACACACCCAAAATGTGCTCAACACTTGTCCACAATTCTAACTGGCAACGACTTTTGTCATTGTCTGTAGGCTTCTGAGGACGCACATTTGAATTTAGCTTTTGATTTTAGTTTGTCTTCGGCCCTTTGTTGCATATTTTCAAATCTTGTACTTGGCAAGCAACGAAATCTTATATTGTTTGCGCATACTTTTATTTATGGGATACCAATCTTACTGAACTTTAACCACATTAAATACTAATCGGGGATAGATTTAAGGGCCAGTCCTAAAAGCTTAATAATCATAGATTTCAATTGCAACTGTCGTGTCAAAGTGGAAAAACCAAATCAAGCCAATCAAAATTAAGGTTTATGAAAGATTTGAAAGTTGTTGTATTTAAATTTGAAATATTACATTTTAAACTTTATTGTTCACCCATCTCATTTAAGTAAGCAAATCTATTTATTAACTAAACAACTCTCAGATAAACTGAAAGTACAATATCTTAATATAAATATGAAAAATGTTTAGAAATACCTGACACAATTTACAAATACCTTTAAGTACCCCTTAATGTGGGTTACATTAAGCTCTGGTTTTTAAAAAACTCTTAAATAGACCTTGACAACTGTCTAACACCCACCCCTCTCGCCCAGCTCGTTCATAGCAAGCACCAGAAATTAAACTTCAATTCGTAGTTGAATTTAAATTTGCACATTTCATAAATCACGTGTACGTCTCCTGAAGTGTAAAGCTTTTAATGTGAATGGAAGACCGCCGCAGGATATTACGTGCAACTTTAGCTTGCAAGAAAGCACCACAAACCAAAAAAAAAACTGCGAAAAAAGTTTGCACAAATTTAAAATTCTAATTAAAAGCACAGTAAATTTTGGGTGTGTGTGTGTGTGTGGATGTACATTAGGATTTTGACTTTTTCGCTTACATTTCCATTTGCTTCATCTGCTGATTTTGTGATATTAAACACTAAAAGAGCAGAAAATATTTTTCAATAAAAATGCATTTTCTATGAATTTTATTGAAGCTGGAGCAAATTGCAAATGCAGAAAATGTGTGTGCGAGGGTGGGGTGTGTATGTGTGTGTGTGTGTGGGTGTGGGATGGTATGCCAGAGGGTGCAGATTGCCACTGTGAGTAATGACCCAAACAAATGGCAAGGCGGCAGTTGGCAGCCGGCAGCTTCCAACAGTGCCTCAGACACTCATTCCGTCAGTCAGCTGCAAGTCATTTTCTAGTGGAGAGCTGGAGGGAGAGTGGGAGGAGTAGCGTGTTGTCATGCAGATCATGGCAGCAACAAAAATATTATTATGTCAGCATTATGTTCACAATGTCGTCTGCCATTAAGTCAACGACAACAGCAACAACAACAACAACAACAACAACTATAACAATAGGAATGGAGCCAGAATTCGGTATGGGATGGTAACAGCAATGAGAGTGACATATGAAAATGTGCAGACAGTTGGTTTGCATAATAGAAAACATAAATTGTGCAGTTGCCATTGTTGTTGTTGTTGTTGCTGCAGTTGTTACTCTTGTTTGTTGGCCAACGGAAGTGGATGTGTTGATCATTAAAAAGCTCGATTGCGACTTCCAGCAACATTCGTCTCTGGACAAAAACAATTAAAATCGCTTTAGGCTCAAAAAAATGTTTAAGAGTTATCCAGAATAATCACGCGCTAGAAATTGTGCACTTTTCCCACAATTGATACAAAGAAGAGCTTTTAGAAAAAGAAAATCTATATATATACTTATATATGTATATATAATGAGAAAAACGCACAAAAGGTAAGAATTTTTTGCATCCAACACTCAAAGAACATTTAAGTGCAATACTCTTATGGAATATTGACCGATAACAGTATATATCCTTTCAATGAAAAACTTAAATCTTCTGATTTTGGCAACTTTTATAAAAAAAAGCTTTAAATCATATTCTTAAGTAGACCAAGACTAACTTGAGATGACAATAATTTAACACTTTTAAGCAGGGAGAACAATTTATACTTCATTTTAAACGAACATGTTTTTAAAATAATACTGGCTTATAAAGCCTTTATAATCTCTGATGATATGTTCATATAAGCACATAAGAAAAGAAAAAGCTTTTAAGCGCTCTTAGCATATACATGAAAACAATTCACAAAAGAAAAATTACATTTCAATAAGTTTTTAGCATTTTCCAATCCTTTCAGCAGACATTTTATGTGTCTTATTTTATGCTCAATTTTTACAATTTACAATAAATTGTCAATTAAACTCTGACACACAGACATATCGAAAAAATACACTATTTAAAGATGACCCTTACTTTACATACACCGCAAAGGACAATTATTTAGTTTTTGGGAAAATTCTTTGAATTGAAAATTAACTTTGTTAGCTTGGCATTTCTTAATAAGCTCAAAGAAACTGACATTCTAGGAAATCCAATTCAAATTTTATCTCTCACCTGCCATTGCCTTTATTTAATAAATACTTTCGAAAATTGTTCGCTTTGAGTATCCAAATTAATGCAATTTATATTTATTTTTTGGGTTTTTTTTTTATTTTTACTTATTTTGGTTGCACTTAACGCATAATTTGCTCGACTTTGTGATGTCTGGCAAAGGGATGACGACAACCGTATTTGCTTGTGTGTGTGTGTGTGATTGTTACTGCGGGCATGAAATTAAATTCCTCGTCAAAAACAATAACCGCGCTGCCAACCAGCAGCAACCAACAATAACAGCCAACAGCAACAGCAACAACAAGGTTGACTTCAAAATCGCAGTCGCTGCTGCTGCTGCTGCTGCTGCAGCTGCTGGCCAAAAGGGCGCGCAAATAAATTGAATCGAATTTAATGTCAAAAGTGCAGCATATAATTGGCTTAATGTTGTTGTAGCCGCTGTTGTTGTTGTTGTCACTGTTGCTGCGAGTGGCAATAAGGCTGGCAGCTGCGAGCGCAAAAGGCTAAAAACTGCATTATATCTGTGTACGTGCGTGTGCTTGTGTGTGTGTGTGTGTGTGTGGGATACACACACCTGCTGGCCATTATCCGCCCCACCCTTCCCTATTACCTGATGCCCCCACTCCCGCCCTCCCTTCGTTATCGCCTTTGTGTGTTTTTGCCGTTAAAAGCGCAAAATTCAATTTCGTTTTATTGTTCGTTGGTTAAACAGCAACGTTGAGGGGGTAAATATCATGACCTTATATATGGGGTATGCAGGACTACAGTGGGGCGTGGCGGTTGTAATACGCCCACCTGTGACTCGTGGATAGCTCTCCATTATTCTTTCTTTTTTTTCTGTGTGCGGACACGGTGCGTATGAGCAATGTTTGTTCAGAGTTACCAAACCGTTGCTTGTCGCCGTTAGAAGGGGGGCAGCTGGGAAAAAGGATTTCCGCTGACGCTGCTTTTATTGCAGATGTTGTTGTTGGCCCTTGTTGTTTCCGCTGCTGTTGATACGATGCAACTAATTTTGTTTTTGATCAACGGACCGCAAATTTCGCCAGCGGATTAACAGAAAACCGAAATTTTATTACAGCCCCATTTTCACAAAGAGCAACAGACACACGAACTATTCGCGGTACGCGGAATATTAATACCCTCTTGGATATCTTAAAATTAATACTTTTAAAATTATTATTTTAAAACAAATACAGAAGTTTTGAAATGCCGAGTAAACAATATATATTTATCCGATTTTTTTTACAAATTTAAAGGCAATTAGTAAACTGATGATGTTAATTAAACAAAAACATATGAGGTATTTTTTTTAACTTGCAATATTAATTCAATGATATTAATTTAATAGCATAATATATAAAATGTGAGTTAGAAAAAAATCTTTAAATCTTAATTTAAAAGGTTCATTCGCCATTTATCAACGTTCTGCCTGCTTCTTTTCTGTGACAGCTGTATGATAGGAAATTAAGAATTTCATCCAGTTAGCTTCAAAACTGACAGAGGTAAATTTACCATTTACCAAGGCAAACAACAAATATTTCACTTAATGCGCTTCACACATATCAATGAAATCGAAATGCCCTAAAACACCGTTTGGTATTTAATGCTGCTCTTGGTATTTCTCCGGTTTACTAACACAACTATTAGCCGTATCGCAATCGACTCATCCAACTGTGTAGGGCCCTTGGCAGCCTTCAAAGTACACAACATTTGTGGGTTTCAATTAATCGGCGAGTCAAAGCCAACGTTAGTCAAAGGCGACTAAGAGCCTAACTGCACAAATATGGCATTAACCAAAGAGCTGTCTTCAGGCATTGGACAAATGCAATATTATTGAGCCCCACTCAGATCAGGTAGCCGTCGGCGCCAAACACATCTGCATGCTTTCTTGGAGCCCCGACAGCACCTCAAATTATATGTTGACTGCCGACCGGAGCATAGTGCAATTGAATTATTGAGTCCGTTGCAATTACTTGTCCCGAGGACATGCGATTTGAATGGAAAAGCACAATGGAAACGCATTTGGCCAAAATCTACGAGACTTAAAGGTCTTAGTATGGCCAAGGATTTTAACTAGGGTTTAGTCTTAGGCTTATATTTGAGATGATTAGACCGACAAAGTATTTGAACTTTTCTATTTCGCATTGTCGTAAATTTATTTTCCAGCAATATATGAGATTTGCTATAAAAAATAGGATCGTGTTTTAGCATTGTATTCAAATATAACTCCTTCTTTATTAAAATAAAGTTCATCCAACTCAATTAAAACATGGTTTATTACCTAACAATTCGATGAGCCCACACATCATATGTTATTCCTGGGCTGATTAGGAGCACGAACGAAAAAAAAACAAATAAAAAGGAAAAACGAGCTCACAAAATGATATGTTATATTTTTGCCATTTATCAGCGGGCACAATGCGAAATTGCGTATTCTTGAATGGGAGAGATGGCGCCTACCTTCGAGCATTTTGCACAGCAATTTTCCAGCGTTTTTGTCGCAATTTCTTATCTCATGAGCATAAAATTAACAGGCCAACAAAATGGCGCCAAAATCAACGATGAATCTGGCACGTTATTGTGAGCGAGCGAGGCAAAGGATACGCCATACGCAGGACTATACGCAGGAGGTGGCATTATTTGAAATCGACGCCTGCGGCGCTGCTATAAAAATTTGTGCGCGATAAAATGGAATTATGAAGACGACAGCAGCGTTTGCTTGCTGGAGAGAAGTGCGACGTCTGAGCACGACACGTGTTCTTATTAATTTTAATGCATATTAAAAATCGCAGCCCGCGGGGCCGCCCTGGCCTCGTCACGGTCCCTCCCTCTCTCTCTCTCTCTTTCTCTCGCGCTCTCTCTCTAAACCTTCTTCCAAAGTTGTAAATTTTTAGCAGCGTATCAATAAAAGCCAAAGAAGTTGAGCACAGGCGCACGGAGCCGCCCCATAAAATACCAAAACCACAACAATATACAATACCACACACACACACACACACACACACACACACACTCGCACACACATGCATGACAAACACTGACTTATGTTTATTAGATTTTATGGGCTAAACCTCAGTCTGAGGCTGAGCTATGCCCTGTGGTTTACTCTTCACATTTTTCGCTTGTGCATTAAAATATCTTAATAGAAAAGAGATAAGTCATAAAATATTAAATGAGTAACTACCAAATATACACAAACACACATATGCCTATATACACAAAGGCTCATAATCAGTCAGAGAGCATCGGCGAGGCGCAGCGAGGCCAAGGGGCAGCGCCGTTTCATCTGCCGGCAGCTGTTGGCTAAGTCTGGGCCGCCATTATGCCGCAGTATTGCGGTTATGATTGCGCAATACCCTGTACGCAACTAGCCCAGAGCCGGCATGTTGCTATTATCAATGCGTTTGCGACTTCGGCTAGCAAATGTCTTTTATTAAAATAAAACATTTCTTTAAAAAAAAAAAGCTGCCCAAAACATAATTTTAAAATTAAAGTTCAGATTCTTGTTTTCGACTAAGAAGCACAACTTAAGGCCAAACTGAAAACTTAATGCTATTTTTATTGTCTCCTTAAATATAGTTGGCATAAAAACAAAACAATATTATAGCTCATTCCAACTTTACTCTCTGAGTAAGCAACTTTGTTGCGATAAACCGGAGCTCTCTTAATGGTATAAACAGCTTAAAACGAATATAGGGTATCGCATAGTCATCATTTTTGAGCTATAACGATCGTATTTGTTCTTAGTGCTCATGTTTTCACTTTGCAGATAAATAATGCACAGAAGTTGTTCATTTAACTTTGCTTGTTTGTTTCGTTTCGTTTCGCTTTTTGTTTGTTTTGCTCCTTGGTGGTCTGACTGCTTGCTTGACTGCCTCCCTACCCCTAAACCACCCTACCCCTCTAAACCCGTACCCCTGCCACCTGCTGCCTGCCATGTGCCAGATATAAATCTTGAGAGCCTAAACCGACTGGGGCAACTTTTTTTATACATTTTGTTTCCTTGCCACACAGTTGCAGAGTCGAAAATAAGTTAAGAAACTCATTCACATAATTTTCGAGTTTATTGTTAACCATTGTTGTTGTTGCTGCTGCTGCTGCACGGCATGATATACACCTGGCTGGCAGAGCATAAACCTGGCTCTAATTACCAGGGCCTCTCCTCCACAGTCCGTAACAAGAACCCATAAAATCTAAATAAAAATCATTCATGTTCTCGGCAAAAGCCAAAGTTAACCTAAGGCGCCAACAGTTCTGCCAACTGCCAGCTTAACGGCTCCTTTAGATCCTTTCGATGATGTTGCTTCCGCTCCTGCTCCTACTGCTGCTGCTGCTGCTGCTGCTATTGCGGTTGCCTTTTGTGCGTTAAATTTTTATAGCCTACACTTGGGCGCCCGAGCAAGTTACGGCCACTTAATGAATTAACATTATTTTGATGGGTTTTATGATTTTTTCATACTTGCCCCCAACCTATACAAACACACATACACACAACAAATAGGCCACTGGCAGCGGCCGCAACACCTCAAAACAGATTTCAACTTTTTAATAAGCCACAAAAAAATATAAGCAAATAAAAATATAAACCAAAAAAAAAAACAAAGCCGAGAAAAATGGAAATGAAAATCTGGAATAAAAAGTTAAGCAGATTCAAGCATGAGCATAACTCCACTCGAATCATTTCATTAATATTTGGGCGTGGCCGTGGCACGCAGCAGCCCTTTTTTATGCTGCGGCCCGCATGGAAATTGCTTTTTAAGTACTTAGCTTCAATGCAGGCGCAAAAGTTTTCATGCAGCGCAAAGCAAGAGGGAATGCGCGGCGGAAAATGCGAAAAGCTGAAGTGAAAGTTTTTATTAAATGCATAAAACGAGTCAAAGTCGTGACTATATTGTATCAGTGTGTGTGTGTGTGTGTGCGAGTATGTGTGTGCATGAATATGTATGTATGTGCGTGCGCGTGTATATCGGGCGACATAAATCTAAGTGCTTTAACGCCCTTGTGGCAACTTTTGCAGCGCCTACTTTTGTGGCCAATGGTGCAAACTGTTTTAACAGTCTGAGCCACCTTTTTGCCCACATTCGAAATATATGTGTGGTTCCGTGTGTGTGAGAGTGTTATGTAAGCGTTGCTGTGGCGCTTTTGTAATGAGTTTTCAAGTGGTTTAGTGCATAGGCAGGTAATTTTAACATAATGCCTAATGATGTATCTTTTGTGGTAGGGCTTACTAAATGGTCGAAAATTGTGGCAGGCTGTGTTACACTTACACCAATGACAATGAAGTTTACAAAGGCAAACCAAATGGGCAATAAGCAGACAGTTAGGCAGCCCTTTAGTTATTGTTCACATAAACGAGCTGAGGGGGGCAGAAATTATGATAAGTGGCCTTTAAGTTAAGTGCTTACAATATAACATGAAAATGTATCTAAAATAAAGGCTATAAACCATGTTTGTATATATAATACGTTTTTTGTAAGACTTTTTTAAAAAAATATCGCGTGCAAATATCATTAAAAATACAACATTTTTTATATTAATGTGTCAACTAAAATAAATTATATACAGCAATCATAGAGTATTTCCTAGTCAAGAATGCTTGTATTTTACTTCATTCATTCATTTTTTTGAAGTAGCATAGCAACTGATAAGCTTTATCGGTGTCTGCTGATATATATTAACTTGTTACGTACATTGCTTATCGCTGAGGCAGCTTTTTAATGACCAGTTAATAGCTAATCAACTAACAAATTAATGTTATCATATTGAAACATTATCTGGAGGTTCAAGTAGGAAAAGTACCACAAATAAATTAAAAGTAATTGCTATCCATACTATAGCAGAAAATGTCCCACAATTCAAATGCGCGCCCAAAATATAAATTCCCTAACGACACAATTTCCCTTTTGCACTCGCATTTTGTTTAGTTGGCGAGTCGCTCGCACACACACACACACACACACACACGACAAACAGACGTGCGCTCGCTCTCGCTCTCTTACTCATAGCAGCAGCAGCAATAGCAGCTGCCGCATATGCCGCACCGCGGCGAATTTATCCAAGCCAACGGACGGCGAATGTATCTGACAGTTGAAGCAGTCGCCCGTGTGTGTTTGTCTCTGTCTCTGTCATCATAGTCGCCGTCGCTGTGGCCGCTGTCTCGTTGCGCTATAGTTTTTCTGATTGTGGCCCATGCAGAAAGAGGCAAAAATTAATATTCCAAAAAATTCAATAAAATACTCAATGAAATGCGCACAAAGCAAATGCATTTTGCTGACAACTGCAACAAATTAACAAAAAACTAAACCTGCTTAGTGTAAGATAAATGTATAAAATATACAAGTGAAAAATTCGTGCAATACGCCTGAAAAATTCTCTGCGCAGCAGCCGCCTTTTTTCGGCAACAACGAACAAATTTTGGACACAATTGGAATATAAAGCATACAACTATATTGTGACATATAAACTGGTTAATCAAATGTGTGTGTAAATATATATACATATATATATGTGAACTATGGAAATCTGAATTGCAAAACGCCAAAACAATAAGGAATATATTTATATTACAAATACATATGTGCTTTGAAATATGTGCCACAGCTAAAAGCGCACAAAAATTTAAAGCTCAGTGGCACATCAAAAAGAAAATATGACAATAAAAGTGTGTGTGAATGAATATAAATAATACATATAAATGAAGAAATTAAAAGAAAAATAAAGTGCCCAATAGTGCGCCCATTAATCTTGTTGTTGTTGCCTTTGTTCGTTGCGTTGCTTTTGTTGTTGTTGTTGCTGTTATTCGCATTTTGTGTACCTTTCAAGAAATCAATAAAAAAGCAGAACGCAACCCAAAGGCCAGGCAAATTCGCTCAAAACGAGTCGTGAGAGCGCAGCCCGCAATGAGAGAGTCACATGTAATGGTGAAGGAGCGAGCGAGAGCGATGAAGTAAAAGAGAGTCAGGGTTCAAATCTCACAGCGCTCGTTGAGTTTTGTTGACATTCTGCCGCGCCGTATGTTTTCTATAGCATTCAAGAAGCCCAGCTTTCTGTTGTGTCTCGCTCTACGCCTCGCCCCGTCTCATTCGCTCTCTCTTACAACGACGCCATAATTTAGCATATTTAGCAAAAGAACGCGAATACAAATAGATCTACATGCCTATATTATGATAAGCACCATGTTGTGTTCTTTGGGCACAGTTAAGTGACACAATTTCAGTCAACAGTGGACAGACTGATACTCTGTGTGCCCGTTCGTTCGTTTTGTTTCGCTTCTTGTGTCTCGCTTGTGCAGCAGTCTGGGCACCACGTGCACCAAATGCTCAGCCCGGCTCTATTGATTTTTCGCATATCCTGCGTCCTGGGCTTGCCCCATGTGCATGCGCATCTTCGCATATTTCCCCAGTGCACTGACCTTAGCCATGGAACTCTGCCTCTCCATTTGGGGGGTTTTCTTCGTTTATTTTCGTTGCAAATTAACACCAATTCGACGAGTTGCTAAAAACAACAAACAGGCCATTTTTTGATATACATGTACCAAATACACTATAAGCCCACTATTGTTTGCCCCGAGCCATTCATAAAAACCGCCGGCTTGAATTGGGGGAGCAAGAGAAAAAATCATCAACAAATAAACAAACATTCCCAGGTGTTGTATGCATAGGAAGTAAGTGTGTGTGTGTGTGTGTGTATATTTGATTTAGACTTTTGGAAAGTGACGGTAATATGTGGGTTATCAAACAGTCTCACGCTTATTAGAGCCCTCAAATGGGTGCTAAGCAAACGGGGCAGGCTATTGAAAATGCATTAGGTCTAGTGGTCTGTAGGAACTCGATCGGTGTTGAAGATGTCTTAGTAAAATTCTGAAAGCACGATTATTTTGGCTACGAGAATTAAATATGTTTAAGTGGGTCTTATCGGAGCACTATATCTTATAGCTGCTCGTCGCAAATTTCAAGCTCAATCAACGTCGGACCGCTGTAAATACATAGCTCTTAAAGAATTTACTAACATTTTAATATTCTTTAAAAGAAAAACTTATAATAATAATAATAAAGATTGTCTTGTAACTAGAATCTTATTATTATGCATAACTATTCTTTCTATTTGAACCTATAATATAAGCTGAACTAGCAGACATATCGTTTCAGTTTCTTGAGTGCCCAATTAGATGATTTTTATTGACACTTGAGACACTTAGTCCGCCCACACATATCTGCCAGCTGGTGAGCTGCCGCTATAAAGTTTTCGTTATGTTTCGTATAGAGTATAAGAAATCAGCTTAGGCCCGTTTACCGTACTATATATGTTTGGGTTCGAGTGCCTCCACTTCCGTTTACAAACAGGGCCAAAGGGGCAGCTATAAATTTAGTTACCTGGCAAAACGATAACATGCTCGCTTTTTATCAATCACACACGCACATGCATAAAGGTCGCTTATTATTATTATTTATGACAAGTATAATGGAGCTTATCTCGGCAAACGGCCAACGACCATAAAAAGTCATCACGTCACAATTTGAAATGTGTGCGTATGTATCTATATGGGTCACATATATAGTTAGATATGTGTTTGGCCAATGCGTATCATTCGCTTGCTGCACTTGATAGCGAACAGTGGCCGATATTTAAATTATATTTGCAATCGTCACAGTCAAATTGACCCCTCGAAAGTCACGAACCCCTTGTGTTGTGTTTATTTAATATTGATGCAGACCGATGCCTCAGCTGTATTAGGATATTATTATGGCTTATTGCTTTTACATAATAAATATAGAGGGTAAATATGTATAAATAGGGCATCCTATACATATTGAAGTTGTACGAAATTTCATTTTCATAAGTCCGTTATAATATCCGATTGTCAATCCGAAAGAGACTAACAAGAGTCTAAATTTGTTTATGTTGTCTCGTTTTTAGATAACATTCAAAAATATAAATGTAAAAAATACATTTAAGTACTGTTTACAGAGTATCTGCAAGTACTGCAAGCTCTACACATATTTCTTTGTTATGAGCTTTGCCTACATATTGACTTTGCCTCCGTCAACGCCCGCTCTCATAAATGTCCAACAGTTGACGTTTGATTGACCAATTTTCTACGTTCCGTTGTCGTCAACTAGTTTTCCAATATCGTTTTTATGGCCTATCTGTTGTATATTCGTATGGACATATATCCATCTCTTTTTACGCGCTCTCTTTCTGCCCGTTTGTCTGAATATTTTATGTGCCACAGTTTTGTTATTCCACTATTATTTTTTATTGTTATTATTATAGTTAAGAGTAATCAGTCCCTTTCTGGGTTACTTTTTGTTTTGTTTTTTTGTACAAATGTACAGGCATAAAGTATATATGTTCTTGATCAGCATCAAAAGCCGAGTCGATTTAGCCTGGTCCGTTTGTCTGTATGAACGCGTCGGTTTCGGAGACAACAAAAGCTAGAAAGCTGATCTTGGTATATACCATCAAGTTTATTTCAAATGATCGGTAATCTTTCCGTTTTGTTGTTATCGATATTTGTCGGCTTTTATCGATAAAAAATAGTGGTGTCCAAGCGCAGCTTGAATGTGAATTTGCGAATGTACGTATGAGTGCAACGGGGCAACTTAGGGAATCTCCTAGTCGGAAGATCTCGGTTAGAACCTTATTACTATTTTAATATATTTTTTGCATGCGCTGCAGTTTGATGATCTGCTAATTAGCAGCGGCTGCTCAACAGTCACGAGCAACACTTTACACCAAGCACATGGCGTGCCAAAGCAGCTCTCAATGAATCAGCACGAGCGCACTGTAATTTGCACTTTGTACAGCCAGTCCAAGCCCCCCACCTCACTCCCCAATCGCACCAGTGCCCTCTCCTGCCTGGCCATAATCAGTTTTTCTGTTGCTTGCACTTCAATTATACTCGGGCATATTAGTTACTGAATCTGTGATCTGTGATTGACAGTTTTTGGCTTAGCCTATCGTAGTTGGCTAATTATACAGTTGGATTGGCAGATGGATAGACATCCAACAGGATTCTACTTTTAGCCCTATATTTCTGCTCTGCTTCACAAATTGCAAAAAAAAAAAAGATGTATTAATACAGTGCCAGGTTTTGAAACATATGCTGGAGCTTAATACTCAATTTAATTTGTTTATTAATATTACATTTATTTACTATTTTTTCTTGTTCGTGGAATTAACCAAAATCATGTATTTGTGTCTAAAAAATAAAATCTATTTGCGCATGAATCACGTCAAGAGTATATTTATATACATTTCAAATATTTACTCCTGTGTACCGCACAACTCTGTCGCCTAATGCCGACTGCTTTTTAAAGCAATGAGCTTCTCTTGCAGTTTTTGTGCTGTGGCATAAGGCATGAAGCGACCAGCTGTTGCACATATGTCAACGGGGAGTCGCTGACGCTTAGGTTCGTCAATTTATTGCAAGCTCTTCATAAGTATATATATATATATTTATATTTTATATATGGGCACATTTATAATTTTTATTTATATGGTGTGCAATGTGTGCACTGTCCTTTTATGCAGCCACAGAGCCACGCCCCAATGTTTTGAAGATTGAACCGTGTTGAACTCTGGGCGGAAGAGTGCAAAAGAAAGCGCAAATAAATAAAGGGCGGCCGAAAGAGAACACAAAAACAATGCCAGAATCGAAACGGAAAAAAGATGCAATAAATTATCATAAAAAGTGACAGCGAGTGGATTTTTATTTTTTTATTTTATTTATTTTTTTTTTTGCTTGGATCACAAAAAATATTTAAAAGCAACAACAAAACTAGCAAAAACAATGCAACAACGAACAGAATCAACAACATTTAGTCAATATTTTATTTATTTGTTTTAACAATATTTTCTGACAGTGCAAATATGGAAATCATTTAAGCAAATTAAAAACTGTAGCTAAATAAATACAAATAAAATCTAAGAACGCACAAAACTAAACAAAACAATAGCAAAATTTGCACAAAATGTTGTAAGAAAAGAAAATAATTACAACAAACAAATCAGCTGAAACAACAATAACACAAAGCCTTGGCACAGTGGGACAAAACAAGCACAAAAGCAATCAAACGCACAACAAAAGCGTATAGCGAAAATTGAGTCCCAGCAAAACTTGTAGTTAGAGCCAGAAAAATGCCACGCCCACTGCAGCTGCCTGTGGCACTGCGCGCCCTGCTGCACCTATTGCTCTTCAGCGGCATTGTCCAGCACCACTGTCCAACTGCGCTGCCCAGCACAGTGACGCCCGCTGCGTTCACTGTGACAGCCAGCAGCAGTGGCACCACCCGCACCACGCACACCACTCAAACCTCAGAGCTGCCGCCGGAGAGCAGCAGCAGCACGCAGCGTAATGTCTTGGATCTAGTCAATGCGGACGCGGCTGGCGGCTCTGGCTGGGAAACACTTGAGACTGAATTTAAATTAGCCACGCACAGCCCCACCGCACCGCAGGCCACGGCGCCCACTTCCATTGAGCAGCAGGATCAGCCGCCTTCCATTCCAGCCACCACCCTGGCCTTTGCCAATGCCGTTGCCGTTGCCGGGGACACCATGGACTCCACTGGCCTAAGTGGCGATGCCACGCCTCCCTATGCCGCCGTCGATGACAGTTATGGTAATTAGTTGCAAATATCTCTTTTAAAAACAAACTTTCAAATTATGCCAGTGCAATATATTTGTCATGCGAGAGCCGACCCCAGATCCCAGATGACTAATTCCGTCATTGTTCACTGATCGCTTATCACATTCAATGAGATAAATGAGATAACTAACTATGAAAACCTGTATTGCATTTAAATGAAATAGTACACTACATTTCACGATTAAATCAGCAACAAATAATTCAACTTGTCAATATACCTAAACCGTAAACTATAAAATATATATATAGTGTTATACATCATGACGATTTGCAACAAAAATTGACCAAGAAGAAAATTCCGAAAGTATCTGAAAAATACAAAAAATAAAAAACATTATTAATGAAATTCATCAAAATGGGTTTGCTATGCTTAAAATTCCCTCCGTTTTAAGACTATACAAAATTTCTTAAATCAAATTATGGAAAACTCTTGAATTAATAGCTTTGTTTGATGGCACTTTGGTTAAAATTTCTCATATAAATGATATTTAAAATTTTCCAGTTAAACGAATCAAATTTGTGAGCTTAGATCAGTTTCAGTTTTATTTCAATCATTAATTCGTTATTAATAGCCTCAACTTTATTTAATTGGGCATTTTTGCAGGACTTAAAAAACATTCAAAGCGCCCAACAGCTCAAAGCACTTAGCTCAAGTTAGGTCCTGTTTTTTGTTTGAACGTCAAAAAACAACTGCCCAATAACTCATTAAAGAAACATAAATTGCATTCGATGGGCACGAACTGTACAAGACTTTTCCATTATAGAGGGTTCGCTTCAGGCAACTGTCAGTTCATTGGCACTGCGAAAAACTTGGCAGTGAACGGGGGATGGGGTAAAAGAAGTAAAGATAGTCGAGAACCAGGCAGTTGTTCAGTTATTATCGATAGACACAACAACAACGAGAATAACAACAACTGTGGCAATACTTTGCATACTTCAAGGCAATTAACAGACTTTTCATTTCCGGGTTAACACGCAGCATTGTCGGCGTATAGCCCCCCTTAATCACCCCCTGCCCCCTGGCACCTGGCCACCACTGCCCTGTGTTAACGTGTAATATGGCCAAATTCTCACGCAAAAACTTTCAGCTTTGGCGAATGAATTATTTAACATTGTTTTTAATGAAAAATGCCCGAGAATTGACACCCAGAACAACAACGCCAACAACAGTTAAAAAACAACAACAACACAAAGCGGTTGGCAGCCCGTCAGAGCTTTCATTGAAATCAACGCCACACGCGATGTTTGGCTATGCCCGGCGATGGGGCTGAAAGCAAACGGGGCAATTAACAACTTAACTTTTATGGCCCACAATTATTTGGTATTTATTGTTAAGCTCTAACTGCGCGCTATCTTTATGGCCCGGCTTTAAATTTTAGCCGCTGACAAGCCTCGTTGTCTTGCATTTTATTGTAACACCACCCAACGCAATCGCACACCCATCCACCCACTTGACACAGAAGGGGGTGGATGGGGCCCACGTAGCGTATGTGCAATTTGCATGTTTGCGTGTTGGCCTGCATTTTTCTATATATATATTTATATATATATGTATATATTGAGAGCAACCGACTGACAGCTGGCAAATTGTAGGGATGACCGCCCAATAGGGGCGGCTGGGTGTGGCTGCTGCTTACCCCGTGATTTGGTGGCCACACGCAAAACTTCTATTAAAATATATGTAGTTTTGACACTTGCCTTCAGCATTTCTGTCCGAATGCAAAAAAAGATTTAAATTCCATTAAAAAAAACTATTTATATTGAATTTATTATAACATATATTTAATATTCTTAATATTATTGCCTAGGACTCGAAATCCAATTCTCGATTCTTGATTGCCTAAATGATTTGGTCACTTAAGCAACTCTTCAACCAAGAACCGTAGTAAATAATTATATGTATTATTGTATTATTGTATGTATTACCCAGTTGACCTCGACCTCGTCTGAGACATTAAAATTTACAATAAGCCAGTCTGGGATTTGAAATTGGAAACTTCTCTTTCACGGGCCCTAATGACTTGGCCACTTAACTAACCAACTTGCCTAGCAAGGCAGATTAATAATGAATTGCTGAGTTACAAGAGGATTGAAAAATAACGCTTATCAATAAATATTTTAACTAACTCATATGGTTAACTTTTTTCATGGACCTTGAAAATTAATCTATATATATTCAGTTAAGAAATCTTGTATAGAATTTTATGCAAATTACTTAAGACAGAAAGCAAAAACAACAACAACAACAACATGGAAGACGACGCAATAAGCAAATTGAGCAGTTGACGACTGAAAAGTACTCTAAGCGCTAATTATTATTGCAGTCAAACCAATTCATTTGTTATTCAGTTGAGCGCCATATATATATAGTATAGGTTGAATAACAAAATGCCTAATGGCAGTTCTAGGGAATTTCTCGGTAATTTCTAGCTGTGATACAGTGCATCAAAGCAGTTAATTGAATGTTGGTTTAATGGATTACAACTTATTTTAATTTTAATAAAATAATTTGCATAAAATGAAATAATATCAACAAAGACATAAGCATGTAAGTTTAAAAGAACTTTAATGTTTGCTTTATGTGAATATTTATAAACTTTACAAGCTATTGAAGAACTAGTTTCTTAATACAATGTATTGATCGACTAAAATATACTCTGTACCCTGTATATTTATAAAAGACTTGATTCACAAAATTGTTAACATTTTCAGCATTTATGAGACAAGAATAAAAGTGAAGTGAGTAACTAGAGTATCTTCTAATTTCAATGATATAATGATTATGTTATCGTATGTTCATCATCTCTGATTACCTACACTGTCCCCTCCCTACCCCATTAAAAAACAAGAAAATAGTTGAAATACAAAAAGTGGAATGAATAACGCAAAGCAAAATAAGCTTTTCACAATTCATTTGCCCTTCCCCGCTGTTTTCGCATGTCGCCCCCGTAAATTTCTATCAAGTCATTAGTTTAATTAATTATTTTTCACAACTTTTGTTCAGCACATTGCCCTACAATCCCTCCCTACCGCCTTGCCCTAACTCGCTTCTCCCCTTCTGTGCTGGTGTTGAGTTAATTTTTGTGTTAATTCATTTCAAGACGCCGCCGAAACGGGAGTGGGAAGTTGCCATCACAATTTCGGCTACAGCTGAAAAGTGCAGCTCATCAAGTGCCTGTCTACAGATGGTCGGTCCCCTTCCCCCGTAATCGCTTCTTCACAGAGTTATCTGTCGCTGGCAACGTGCAGTGGCACTTGAACAGCGTCGAGTGGCACGAAATTGAAATTGCTTTACTCGCAACTCGCTTGCAAGCGGCAACTTGCAACTGGCAACATGCAGCGCCTCGTGGTGGAATTCCCACTCCGTTTACAATTAAATGCATAAAAGTATCTGTCAGATGCAGCCTGTTGACGGCATAATGACAAACAACAGTTGACAAAAGTTTTCACGACGCTCGACTCTTTGGGGCAGAATTAAGATAATTAATTCTCGGCTAGGTGCCATATGTAACTGTCATAGGAAAAATTCCAACTAAAAACTAAGCCACTTGAAGCTTTTATTTAACTTAAGTGGGCCTAAAGCTAAATATAAAAAATTATTTGTTTTTAAGTTAAGTTTAAGTGGTAAATAGATTTTAAGTTATACATTTTCGGTATGTCATCGAGCGCTGGCTTAAATCACAGTTTTGGCCACTTGAAGTTTCTTGTCCAGGCGTAAACTTGGCTAATACAAATTGACGTAACTTTTGGCATGTCAACAGCAAGCCAGCTAGCCAAAGTTTTGCAACGTTTTTTGACAAATGATTTGCCTGGCAAGAAATAAACAAAACTAAACACATACACACAAATACACACCCACGCACCCGCACAACAAAGTCCGAGTGTAAGCTCAAAATAACTTAAAAGGCGGCCAAAGCAAACTTTGCACTTCAACTTTGCAGTTAAACTTTTAGTGTATATATATATATATATATATATATATATATATATATATATATATATATATATATAAATATAGATGTATATTGTGTGTTCGTGTGTGCGTTTGTCTGTGGGCGTCACTTGTAGAAATTTTACAGGACACTGAGTTATGAACATGACTTGTCAAAAAATACATTAAAAGTGCAAAATAGTAATGGAAGCAGCTGAAGAAAACAATCATTTAGTGGCCCAGCATAAAATTTCAAACACAAAACTAAGAAAAAGCATAAATCATTGAACTTGTTTAGCTTCTTCTTTTTACTTCTTTCACATCTCCTTGCTGCTCCTTCTCTCTGCTCCTGCTGCCTGGTGCCTGGAAGTCATTTGGCAAAAACAGCCATCAATCATTTTGCTAGCTGCTGTCTTGATTTTAATTTGCGACATGGCCACACACACACACACACACATCTAACACACACACATGCTGCGCATGGCCTATGACAGTACGTGCAAAAAAGCCTTGAATACCCAACAGGCACGTGCTCAAGGCGCCATCGTTGCAGCTGATAAGTTAGGTCCTTGTCTGTGCCTTGACTCTGCTTATCTATCGCTCAATCTATATCTAACTCTTTTTCAATCATTTTCTCTTTCTCTCACAAATACGCACACACTTGTGCGTAACTGCGCTTTTCATGCCCCAAACACATTATCGTTTTACAGAACCAAAAGCGAAACCAGAACACGTTTAAACATTGCATTTTCGATTTCACGCTACTCTGTTAATAGTCAAGGCACATTTTAAAATAAAAAAAACTCTCAAATAGACCTTTGAGTGAAACCGTAAATTTTTCCTAATATACTAAGCGTCTTTTATCCGCTTAAATATACATATTCATATGAAATAGTATATCTGCATTTGCTTTACTTTATTAAGACATAAAATAAAGAACTGCAATAATCTTTAAGTTTTTTTATAAAAACCATTACTGCAAATTATTCAGTAAATACTTTGATTTAAAATCGAATATTCATAGCATATTAACTAGAGTCAGCTATACTCCATTGGCATTTCAAGAACAGGGTATACAAATTGTTGCCTACTTATCGCATGTATTGTTGTGTCTTAATTTATGAAACTTCAGGCTGCCTGCTTTTGATATGCTTGAACACAATAGAAAACCATCTGCATATCAACAAATAACCTTTTTTTATCACCCCCAAGTCCAGATCCCTTACGGGTACCCAAAAAAAAAAAAAAAACTGGCTACCGGGGCGACAACTTCCGCCTAACTGCATTTCAACATGTACATTTGTACGCCAGACAACAGCAGCAACAACAACAGTACAACAACCCTGAATTTTAGGTATTCAGCCGCAGCTCCAACCGCTCAAATCCCAGACCCCAGCTCATGTGTTGGCTGCCTTTTTTGCACTTGAAAGTCTCTCGTAGGCGGACGCCTTTTGTCTGCCTAGCATGGGTGTTTGTGTGTGCGTGTGTTGTGTGTACTCTGGTCGGAGTCATAAACACCTTGTTAGTGCTGCAACTCGACATGCTGAACGTGACATTGATGCCTTCTTTTGTGGCTGACTCCTGGCGGCCGTCACGTCTGTCTCTCTGTCGACTCCCAAAACAGTTAACGCGTCTCAAGCATCGCTCTAGCGAACCGGAAGACTCTGGCTGCCACATGCAGCGTGGTGCGCCCATGTGCAGCTTCCTGTCGATAACCTTTCCTAGATGGGCAGAAGCCGGCGCCGCTGAATTTGTCGCTCAATTGTTTGTGCCCCCGGGCCGTGGCACGCGCTTAATTAGCTAACAATATGAGGCAGCTGAAAACATTAAAAAAAAGTGTTGGGTAACTGGTCATTTCTCGACTTTAAAGCGTTGTTAACACTCACAAGCTGTTGGTGAAGATACCTTCATTCCTGTGTATAAAACATTGTTAACACTGTTAGCCTTACAAATATTCTATCTTACGTCACATAATTTCGACTTTCAATTTGAAGTTACAATGCTAAATTTATAGTTTAAAAAAGAAAATCGTGTGGCAAAACGGAATGTAAAGTCGGTTTAAATTATGTATTCAACAACTTTGGAAATTAAAAACTGTTGTCAACACTGGCAAAACCTAAAACACGTTACAAACATGACGAAATATTAATTAAAAGCTAATCCAAAGTATTGCTAAAAATGTTCTATATAATTTAGCAACACCGATTTCTATTAAAAATTCAACGATTTGCAACACTGTTCTTGGCCTTAATGCAAATGTAAAATGCTTCCCCCAAACAATGCCATCTCTTTTGACAGCTGAAAAGTATCCTTTGGCTTTAACCAAGTGGCTGACAAACCATTTATCCTGCTGATCCTATGTTATGTGCTTAGCTAATGACCAAAACGGACACATGTCAAGGAGCTCAAAGTTTGCAAATTTGTGTCCATTGTCGGGCCAGTCAAGAATCGTCTACAGTTACGGGCCAAACAAATGACATGTGGCCGGCAAATGGCCTCAGACACGAGTTCAACATTATAAAAGGGTTTATTTGTAAGGCAAATGTTGAACACATATCTATTTTTGGGCCTGTGTGTGTGCGTGTGCTTATAGATGGCACATCAACTTGAATAATAGCTGAAAAGCATAGCAACTTTGATTGTGCCTACACTAAAAACACAACGGCAATAATTTGTGTTAAATGCAGCGATTAATAAATGAAAGACATTTGACGCTTCGAGCTATTAGCAGCATAATTTTCCAAGACATGAACTTTCCATTCAACAATTAAATTAACACACTTTACTTGTATTACCCAGAAATTTTAATGTTCTTCGCATTAAGATTGACATTTGAGCGTTCGTTTAAAACGCGTTTACCTATTTTCATGACAAAGCTAATGACAATGGACATGCAGTTAAATTACGCTTTGAAAACTGTTTTAAATTTTAGAATCAATATTTACCTTTAAATTGTAAAGATTTAGCTATGCACTTGTATTTACCAAGTAGAAAAGCCCCTTGGTAAATGTTGTCATAAAAATAAACACTTTTGAGCAGAACAAACATAAACTTTAAAGTGCCTCCTAGCTTCAACATAGGCCTTGCGCCTCTTTTCTTTTTCATTTCCTATTTTTTTACTTTGGCTGTATTTCGTATAATTTTAGCGCCTTTCTGCGAGGCTCTGAAACGCTGGAGCCTTTGATGCGCCATTGAAAGGCAGCCAGCCACGACGCGTGCACATGTCAAATTGCATGTGAAGCTGTGTGTGTGTGTGTGAGTGTGTGTAGTGTTGTGTCGCTTTTAACACAGCTATACACTCTTAATTGTTTGTTTGCCTCTGAGTCTGTGACAGGTGGCCCACTCACCACCCACCACCCACTCATTTTTTTTCTGTCCAACACCGCCTCTTTGGCTGCCTCTATTTACGCTTTGCACGTCTTCTTTTGTTTAGTTTTTACGTCTGGGCAAATCCAAAAGCAGCTCGTAAACTTCAGCTACAACAACAATAAACACCGCCTGAAGGACAACAACTAAATAAGTCTTACGTGTAACAATAGCAGAAGCCCTGTTTTATTTGTATACCCTGTAAAAGTATACACTGAGAAAAACTATTCTACATTTTATTAGTTTACAATTTATTAAAGCAAAAAATATTTTAAATATTTTTGCATAAATGTATTACTTGATAAGTATCTGCTTTAGGGTATTCAAGTTTCACTTTGCTTCAAATAATTTATTATGTTTTCTTGCCTTTATTTTTCTGCGTAGTTTTTTTAAGGCTCAGACAACTTAATGCTATTTGCTTTACACTCACACACACACACACATACATACACACACACACACACACCGCGCACCTTACAGCCCCTTCGGCATCTTGGCACCACGCTCCCCCTCCTCACCTCTCTCCCTCTCTTGGCAGTGCCTTTGTTTGCCTTTCTTAACAACTTAAGCACGTCGTCTATATTGGTTTTCGGGCGCTACTCTTTTAAAAAAAGATTTTGCTTCCTGCTTTTGCCTTTGCTTTGTGAAAATAATCACGCGCAGCTTTGAGTTTTGTTTTTCACGATTTTTTTTTTTCCTTTTTTGCTTCAGTTTTTTGCACAGCTTTTCTTTTGCCTTTTCACACTTGGCTTCTTCCGCTTGGCGCCGGGCAGTTCATAGTGCGCCCCCATTGTTTTCTTTTAATTTGTAGCTCTGCTCTCGTTGCCCCAAAACTCGACAGGAAGGGCCAACAGCGATTGTCTAACAGTATTTTAAGTAAGTGAACCGATGCGCAGGAGCCTTAAAGCATTGGCGAAATAGTTCAAAGTCATAGCTAACAAAAGTTGGCTAGGGAATATAATATAAGGATATAAGTTACGCGAGCTGTGTATATGAAAAATCGGATATATTTAAATATCGGCTTTTATGTGGAAATTGAGTTTAATTTTATGTTTTATATTTTATATTTGTAAAAAGCTAAACTACTTTAAAATAATAATTATATTTAATATATAACTATCAAAAGATCTAGCTAGTTGGAAAGTACAAAGCTATAATTAATCTAATTAGAATGCAGAACTGACAGGTTTTCCAGCAAGCACTTATTCAAAATATTCTATACAAAAAATTACGACTTAAAGAATATTATTGAAATCGATTTAACAAGTCTTTGCATATTTATGGAACCGGACAAGCCGATTACTTCGTCGATTAAGCTGAAAATAATACATTGTCAATTCTTCCATTTCACAAAAGTATTCCGACTTCATTCATTGCAAATATAGACTGAACTTCTCTGTGTCCTTCAGACCTACTAGAAAGTGTTACCCCTTATTCCTGCCTACATGCACCAACTAGGCACATATTAAGATTCCGTTGGAGATCAATCTAATTTGCTTATATTGTTAGATTATGTTTATCAAAATTCGGGCAATTTAACTAATAAGCTTTCAATTTAGCTCCAGCTAAAGCATATGGAATCAATTAAATCGGAATCTAATAATAGCACGAGCATCAGATAGTTGGTTGTTCGGACTAGTTGAATCAATTTGAGGTGGAAATCACTGTTAGAATGTGTCAGTGGACAGGAGTCATGTGAGACCAGGGCAGGAAAAGTGAAGCGGCGCATGAAAATCAATTTACGGCTAACTAACGGCAAACAAAGCGGCTTCACATGAATGTAAACTACAAGGGAAAAACCAATCAGGAGCACTTAAGGTCCGCAAAGAGCCAAAGAGAGCGAAGGAGTGAAGGAGAGGGAGCCAGCGATAGAGTGAGCCAACAAGATTAAGATAGTGCACAAAGAAAATGTACAGCCTGTGCTGTCTCTGGCATCTGTCAATGCTATTAACTTTTGTGGACCCCTCCGCCGCGAATCACCTGCACCTCGACGACATTTATCCTTTGGCGCCTGAGTGTATGCAGCACTTTGTTGCTTAATTGATTTTAATGCCACGCGCACGGGGCCTACAATTTGCCATGGAGGTTCCTCGCAGCAGCATTCGCTTTCATGCGCTGCGAGTCGAGTCTATAAATTGGCTTTTTCCTTTGCCCCACTATCAACTGCAGCAACAGCAGCAGCAGCAGCCCCGGCCATTTCCCATTTCCATTTCCGTTTTCAATTGCAAAGGAAGCAGCTCAGGCAAAGTGGAGCATATAAAAAAAAAAAAGATAGAGAGAAATGCCATTTATTGAATTGTATAAATTTCTGCACATTGACAGCGACTGTTTATTTTGCACACAGACATGTGTGTGTGTATGTGTGTTGGTGTGTGTGGGCACACTCTTCGTGTGTGTCTTGGCTTGCCTTGTGTTGCCTTTTATTGTGTTTTGTTAAGCTTTATCGCATTTGCATAGCAGAGCATAGCCCGGTGGCAGGTCAAGTGCTCGGACCGCCCTCGGGTCACTCATTTGTTCTTTTGATTGCTGGCAAACGCAAAGCGTTTTTGCCTTTGCCCTTTATAACCATTCGCTTTTGTTGTATTAGTAAAATAAATTACCATTTAGTGCTTTTTGCCACTTACATAGCAGCATAGCACCTAACCCCCCTTCAGCCCCCCTCAGACTTCGTTTGGGGCGTCACACATGGTCGACTGTTGTCCTTTGGCCCTGCCAAATGAAATTATTGCTGCAGCTCTGCATCCTTTTGCTTTGCCTGGATTGTAAGCGCACTCATGTATATATGCGTGTGTGTGTGTGTGTGTGTATCTTAGAGAAAGATAGGAGAAAAGGGGGGGCCGCTTACAATTGCAGCCATAATAAATTGCTCGCAATCGCATTTCCGTTTCTTTATGCGCTTCGATTACGTTGCGCTTGGCTTGTGCCAGTTACTTGCTCTACTAGCATCGCACACACCCCGCCCTCAATTTTCGTAATTGAATATATAATTTTTTTTGTAACTTCTTACTAAGGCACACACACAGACACACATGCACACTCATGTGAGTGGCATTTGAATATAAATTGTTTCATCTGCTTGCAAAATATTCATTTCAATTTATTTGACTTTCCCATTGCTCTCTATGTTGTTGTTATCTTTCTTTTTTTCCGTTCTGCGAGTTTTATTTGTTGTTTAATAAATTATTTATATGTATATGTACATTTCTGGTCTCTGTTGAGCAACAACTTCCGACTGCTGCTCTTCTCTGCTGTCATTATACGTCCGCCGCCGCAAAGTATGCTACGAAAAGTTTTCTATGATTGTCAACGTTAAGGATGCACAGTCTGCCTGTGTGTCCGCAAGTACTTAAAGTATGCCAAAGCAAAAGCTACTTTCAACAGCTTTGCTTTTAAGTACATATATTTATATATATACATAAGTATTTAACTTAACAACATTCCATTTAATTTTCTCTCTCATATTTTTCTTTTGCAGTGCCAAGCAAGCCTCAGAATCTCACCGTTTTGGATGTCTCCGCGAATAGCATTACGATGTCCTGGCATCCGCCAAAGAATCAAAATGGCGCCATTGCCGGTTATCACGTCTTTCACATACACGACAATCAAACAGGCGTCGAAATCGTGAAAAACTCACGCAATTCCGTCGAAACCCTCATACACTTCGAACTGCAAAGTTTAAGTAAGTACTGAAAGAGAAAAAAAGTATCTAAAATCTTAATGGGAGAATAATGGTTATATGTCTTGTTTAAATGGTGAAGTCAACTAAAAGTGTGTTAAGATGATATAGCACTGGCACAACGTGACTCATATAAATCAACAATAATTATCAGATTTCCGACATACAACTCAGTTGGTACTTCCTTTGCTATAGTAATTAAATTATTAAATATGTGAATACTATTATTAATTCATTGTTTCACATTTCTTTAATATTTTCATTTTTACATAATTTAAAAATATATTAAAAAGTATTTATTTTAAAATTTTCCTTAAAATGGGATAACCAAATTTTATGCAGCCCTTCCATAATTTTAATTTATGCTTTAAATGCTTCTATCTCATCCAACCCCTCCCCCTCCCCCCTCCCATTTGTTACATTTTCCTCAAATTTCAATATTTTCTCAATTTCGCAACAATTTGTTCGGACATGCTCAAGTGGTTTATTAAAGGCCCTTAAGCTGTTCGTAACCGCAGCTCGTTGACGGTACAGTCATGCCCAAAAGGCAGCCAACACTTAAAACACCATTTTAATAGGTTTTTATGGTGGGCACACACCTCCGCTTCCCCCTCAAGTAAACTGTCAATACCTGGCGAATGGCAAAAGCACCAGTCAAGCTGTCAACAATGTGGCCAACATTAATGCCCACGCGCCGCGCACCTTGTTCTTAGATATATTGCTCCGGACCCACTCCTTCTACCCATTCCGTTCCGCCCCTTTACCCACTTCTTCATTAGCTATAATTGTAGCTCAAGTCAATTGTTTGCCCGCTGCTTTGTAATTAAATAGTTTCAAGTGCTTTCGCGCTGGCCACTTTTTGTTTTGTTGTTAACAACTTTGACGCCTGTAATTATGAGCCCCAGAGCCTGGCTATGAGCCCGCGTCTCACCTCACACTCCACAACTTTTAAGCCCTCAACTCTGAGCTAACCAAACAAATTATTTGCTAGTCGCGAAATTTGATGGTTGTTTCGTTAAGAGAGGCGCGCACCGTGGAACTTTGTTAGGAACACCCCTCCGTCTGCACCCTCATTCTCAAGCCCTTTGTCATTGCATACTTTCAGGCTGTGCGACGGCAACAAGAAGCACAGCAATATTATTGGCTAGGCAGCCAGGATTCTTGCACAGTTTTTACAGCACTCAGATGAAGGAAGAGAGCGGACGGTTTGCAGCATGCCATGCAATTAACTTGCAACATAAGAACGATCCGCATTCCTTGTTGCTCATACGCCATGTGGCACGCACATGCGAAGCCGCTACTGAAGCTGGCGGCGCCCACATTGTTTAATTAATTACGCGCGTCAGGTGCGCCAGGAATGAGCTGCAGTTATGTTTGTTGGTGCTGTTGCAACCAGCAGATTCTGTGGATTGCAACAATTTGCTAAATGTTGCACACAGTTATATAGGTTCTTTTTCAGGTTATTCGTTCACCATTTTTTTCCCTTTTTTTTGGCAGCTTTTCATTTCATTATTTATAATTAAATATTTGAAATTTAATGTTGTTTAAATTTCAGCAGTTGCCGCAACACTTTGTTGGACACCCCACATTAAGCAATGTGGCGCATGATGAAAAATTTTTCATTTTATCGCTGCATATTAAATCAGTTATAGAGTCACCGTTGTTGTTCTTGTTGTTGTTGTTGATGCTGTTGTTTTTGCAGCAGTTATTAACGCACGACACTTTTTCAATTGTTGGCTGCTTTTCATAATCAATACTTATTGTTTTTGTTGTTTTTGCGACTGCTGCTGTGACATTTTCAAATTTAATTATATCCCAGCCCGCATCGCTGTCATCTGCGGCACGGAAAACATCGTTCTCATATTGTGACATGCGGAGACACGCTTTATAATGACCATTAAAGGAGCCATCAGCAGCCATAATATACAGGCGTATTAAACCCTGCAAAATCTACTTAATATCAGCTGTGAATTTTAATGCAGTCTTATGCGTAATAAGCCAACCAAACCAAATTAAAATAAATCTTAAATGAACACTAACTTATTTTGCAAATATAAATGGTTTATTTTTAAAGTTTCCAAAACCATTAATTTAGAGAGTATAAGGTTGTGTATTTAAATAATCAAGTAGATCTCTTTCAAAAACCTTTTGGTTCGGTTTGATTTCGGAAACAAAAAAATGCAAAAAAAAATTCTAAGTGACAAAAAAATTTATAATGAAAGTTTCATCCCCATGCGTGTGTTTTTTTATATATAATTTTTTGGGAATTAGTATTAAGGTATGGAATTTATTATCATGATAACTGAATATCAGGCACAACAATAGAATTATAAAAACCAATCCGCTGCTGTACAACAATTATGCTGGGAATTTATATTTAAAGAAGCGAGTCGGACACAAGGAAGATTAAAATGAATTTATATACAAAAATAAAACATCAAAGTCATCGCAAACTCATTGTTTTTTTTTTGCTTTCTTTCTATATTGCAGAACCCTTTACCGACTACCGCGTCATTGTGAAAGCGTTCACAACAAAGAACGAGGGCGAACCGTCCGATCAGATTGCCCAGCGGACGGATGTGGGCGGACCCAGTGCCCCGGCGATTGTAAATCTGACGTGTCATTCGCAGGAGTCGATTACGATACGTTGGAGGCGACCCTACGAGTTCTACAATACCATTGACTTTTACATCATCAAAACACGACTGGCTGGTCAGGATACGCATCGTGATATACGCATCAATGCATCTGCCAAGGAGCTGGAAACGGCGGTAAGCATACAGCCCCTGGCCCCTGACCCCGCCCCATTGTTTTTAAGGCCTGCTCTCAAAGAGACCGAGTTAGAGCCAGCGCCAATTTGTCATATATTCCATAGGATTTTTCCGTTTTTTCCGCATTTTTTTTATTGCTGCAGGCGGCCATTTTGTCAACCATGTTGTAAACACTCACACACACACACACACACCTTTCATTATCTGCGAAATTGTTGTGCGCGAATTCTGTGTGCCTTTATTTTACCTTTTTGTCCAGTGTATGTTTTATAACTTTTTTGTTTTTGGCGTGCGATAACAAAATGTTGATTGTTGGCAACTTTGCGTTGATATTTTTGATATTTTCATTTTCGTTTTTCCGCTTTAGAACTGTGCTCTGATAAAAGTTGTACGGTAACGAACTAGATAACGCCCCCGCACGGGCAGTTCTAAAAGGAATTTGCCAAAAAATGCCAACATTAATTGCATTTTTATGCTACAAACAGCATAAATAACTAGTGAAAATTGCACAAAGGCAACAAACTGCCCAACCGTGAGATACCCTAGTTTATATTATTTTTTTTATACATTTTTACATAGTTACAAAGTTGAGGAGAGTAGAATTCTGAAATTTCTGAGAACTGAATAATGCAACAATGTAATATATGCAATATTATCTAGGGTAAAATAAAATAAAAAAAACTTTGTGAAGAGGTGGGCACTGAAATGGCCATTGGGTCTGGAGTCGGCGACACATGTAAATATTTTATAAATGTTTATCTACAGGAACGCCCACACAGGCCAGAGCTTTGTCTATAGCTTTGTCTTTGTGCAACATAAATTCTTGTGTAAAACAATACACACACACACACACACACACACACATGCAGGTGGCACACCTGTACGTGTTTTCGCTGCAAATAAATTTAATTTATGCCTTTTTTGGGTTTAGCCTTTTGTCTAGAGTTTGCCCGGTTTTTATTTACCACCATAGATAGAAAGCAAAACAAAATAAATAAATAAGGCCGCAGCAAAACAAGTTGGCCAAAAAAATATTGTAACAATAAAATTTTATTATGCTCGCACAATGTACTGACGTTATATTTTTTTTTTTTTCACTTTTCATATGCAGACATTTTTTTGTTTTCTGTTTTTATTTTTTGTTTTTATCTTCGTTATAGTAACAAAAGTTTCTATTGCTATTTGTAATATGGGTTTTTCCTCTGTTCATGATTGAAAACTATTTTCATAATAAAATATTTTTAGCAAAAAAAAAAATTTAAATCAAAACGCACACATATAATTCCTAAACATGCAAAATTATGTTTTTTTATTATATTTTTTGTGTGAATATTAAGAAGAAAGTATGAAGCAGCAGCAAATCTTCAGAAACATGTTCAATTTGTATTTAAGTTTTATTTCATAATTACTTTTCTAAGTGTGATAACACATATTTCCATAATCTTTTTATAAATATTTATAATAATTTCATATTGTCTTCTATTTTATGCAGATGATATTACAAAATCTGACAACAAATTCCTACTACGAAGTCAAAGTGGCAGCGGCCACATTCAGCGTTATAAATCCCAAGAAAATTGTGTTGGGCAAATATTCGGATTCAAGAATTGTAAGTAGAACAGAAACAAATCATGCACACCCTACCTCGCCCTACCAGTTTGAGTCAAATCAAAAATGCATGTGCCAAGGCATGCCATAAACTTGACTGTATATTACAAAATGGCCACGGCGTTGCCATATCTGATTACAGCCATGCATATGTCGGCTTAGCTGTCTGTCTGTGCTGTATGCCTGCAGCATATTTTGGCTGCTTTTGGCTAAAAAGTTTATTGCATATTTTTCAGTTTGTAGACCATGTCGTAGGCAAATGCCAGAAATGTGTTCATATGTATCCACTATACATATAAATTTCTACCAATATCAATTTCCTTTTTGGCCTGCAGCTGTAGAGGGTGGGCTGGGCGCGGTACAACGGTTCGTATGCGTAATAACCGTTTATGCATATTTAATGGCAATTTGTCAGGCATAATCAGCAACGCCCATAAATAGACTAGCATTTTGTTGTTTACGCTCGCCAGTTTATTGACTTTTAAACTCTGTCAAAATGCATTTCAAACTCTCATAACAACAGCCTTTATGACATTTAACGCAGACAAGCTTAAACTTTGATGCATACATAAAACATGCTTTGCAGCCGTGACAAAATATGGCAATTTAGCTGACCTCGTTGCCTTTGGGTGGATGGGCCGTAGAGGGACCTTTACAGTATTGTCACGCCCTCATAACTTGTAAAATCTATATATATGTTAGTTTTAATACATTTGTTTTTCTCTTTTTGCGCCCACTTTGCCATGTTGGCTTTCTTCTGCATATTTCCATATAATTCATTGCTGCTGTTCTGCTTTCGCTTGAATTTCAAGTGGCTGCACCTTTTGGCCACATTTACATGCTACACTTCCGTTTCCATTTCTATCATCCACATCCACTTTTATATTCCGCTTCCAGTTTCACTTCCGCTTAAGCGCACAAAACTTGTTTGTTTTAATAAAAATATATAACGTTTATGCAGCAACAAATGGAAAAAGGCGAAACAACGAACACCTATTTAATATTTTAACTAGTTTGCTTAAAGAAAATAAGAAAAATAAGTTAAAATGTCTAAAGTCACGATTGTGGCAACTAAAACTAGCCTCTAATAGTTTCCATAGATAAAACAAGTGAGAAAGTTTTAGTCGGAACCGCCCGACTAGGAGATACCCTGAACTAAGCATTTCACCCATACACACAGTTGCGCGAAATAATAATAATAATGATAATCTATAAAAATTCAAGGTTTTTGTAGATTTTTATCGATTGTAAAAACGATTGTAAAAACAGCGAATGCTATAGCTCTTATACGCGATTATACAGACGAAAGACAGACAGACAGATAGGCGGACATGGCTAAATTTACTCAGCTTGTCATCCTGATCAATACTTCAAGAGTTCGGAGATGGGTCCTTCTACCTGTTACATACAGCTTTACCGAGTCTTAAATAAGTCCATATGTAAGAGGCAAATATTTGTTTAACTTTGACTTAACGTAAAATATTTTCTTAGCCCATTTTTTGGCTGGACTTATAAAAAAACACAAAAGCTTAGCCAGGGACTCAGTAAAACACACATTTGCATAACACATAAAATAAATAAATACTCACAACTCCCTCCCTCCTTCCCAACCCATTAACTAGTGTCAACTGCAGGCAAAGGACATGCATCTCAGCATATTGCGATGCACAACAATCCTGAACACGGCACAGCGATCCCCCGATTAACCTGTTTTTCTGATTTTCCTACTTTCAGATACAGTTGCAACCGAACTGCGAAAAGCTGCAACCTCTGCTGCGTCAGTCGCACAACGATTACAACCTGGCCGTATTGGTGGGCATCATTTTCAGCTGCTTTGGCATAGTTCTGATTGTCATGGCGTTCTTCTTATGGAGGTAAGTGGCGCTCCTTGTTTACAACTAAACCCAACTCCACCCCAACTCTTGAGCCCTCACCCGTCGATATTCAGAGCTAGCAAGTGTAGCTGCAATGATGGCGATGCTGTTGGCACGTGCAGCCCAATAAAAATATAGATATAAAAAGCACATAAATATATATGCACTGTTTAGAACATCAAAAGGGGTTGCTTGGTTTTGTATATTGTTTAGATTTTTTTGCCACACCCAGTGTACAGTATTAGAGCTATACTCTATAATAAAATTAATTTAAAACAATCTTTCTTAAATACAAATTACCCCCAATATAGTTTTCTAGTATAAGAAAATATTTCATTATATATATATTCTTAATCATGATGAACAGCCAAGTCGATTGCCGAGTCGATTTCACTTTCTTTAGGTTAGCTGTTTGTATACTCTGCACAGGGTATTGCCCGGTCGGTTGCAACCGACTGCAACGCTCTGACTTGTTAAGTGTTGTCTGTTATGCCGCACGCCACACTCACCCCACCCACCCCGTGGCTTTAAAATAGTCGAGGCCACAAATCAAAGTGTCGACCGGGAGGCTGGCCGAAGACTCAAAATGTTGCATCCACACAGCGGGCGCTATTTTGGTGCGTGCGAAGTTTAAAATGTTTTTATTTCCCTAAAATTAACATATGTAAATATATATATATATATATCGGGCAGATATATCTATTATAACGAGCCAGAGCTAGCGCAACGGGACATCGAAATGTCTCTCAATTGAGGCAGAAAGTGTTGCGGGATTAGCAGATAGCTGAGGCATTAGCAGAGCCCATGTGGCAAGCATTGGGTGCATGTGTTGCACGCTCTGTTTGGAGTTTTGAAAAATACTAAGCAGAATCAAAGTTAATCATATGTACGTCCAGTTTTTAAGCAAAACAAAGTATTTAACATGTACTAATGCATAGCATCATTTTATTCGTACGTTAAATGCAAAGTTTCAATTTTAAAATGAAACTTCATTTTATGATCTGTTTCTTGAAGGCTTATCAGTTAAAGATGTTTGCAAAAATTTACTCTTAAATTTTATTAAACATTGTAAATTTGCTTATACAATATTTAATTACTTATGAATTTAGCTTTGATTAAAATATTTGCATTATTACATAGTTGTCTGATCCAAGAGCAGATGTCCCATGTGCAATGACAGAGAAAAGCGAGTTTTTCTACGCCATGCAAACAATATTATTCTTGGATACTAAATCCGAGAGATTTTAAAGGCAAACAGTAAAAGGTAAAATCACAAAAACCAGAAATCAAAATACGGACTGGCCACTCCAAGAAGCTGTGTTAAAACATCTGCATTTTCCTGAGAAATATTAATTAAAATTCAAATCAGAGAAAAACATAAGCCTAACTGGAACCTCAAACGGACGGAAAGAAACGAAAGACAAGCAAACAGTTTTAAGTTACTTAAAGCCTTTATTAAATGTAAGAGTGGTTGACGCGTTAACCGTTACCAGCGTTACCCTGAGCAACAAAGACCCTCCAAGCAGCCGTATTGCCAACGCACCCCCACACCCTTGCCACAAGCCCGCCCGCCGCCCCAATGCCATAAAGAAAATGCGAAGCATTTTTAACTTCAATGAAACATTTTTACTTCTTGTTTTATTTTATTTTGTATTTTTTTTTTTTTTGTGCCATGCCATTTTTCATGCTCCCGCGAATATGTCAAATAAAAGTTGCCGCTCGCATTTCGCAAACACCCAACCCAACCCCTTGCCCGCCCAGTTCTGTTTTCTAACAAATTAATGCCGTTTTATTTATTTTTTCACAAATACTCTGGAACTTTAAGGATGCAAAGAAAATGTAGGGTTTGGGGCTAAGGTACTTTCTAAAGGTAAACCATTTTTCAAGTTGGTAGCATTTTAGAGCGGAAAAAAATTATATTTAATTTAACAAACAAAACAAATTTCTACAATTTCCTTTTCAATGCACACAAATAAAATATACCAACCAGTTAATGGGCACTTACAATACACAAAAAAAGGGTTCATTTTGGGAGTGAGTTAAAACAGGTAATTTTGTTTCGCTTCGATATAGCCTAAGGTTAGCTTAAAAAGATTTTAACCAGAAATAAAAAAAAATAAAAGATACAAATTAGCTTTAAAAAAGTTTTCTATGTGACTATTTATTGATAATTTTAAATATATTATTTATTTATTTATTTTTTTTTTTTTAAGATAAATGTTATATAATTTTCTTTAGCCCTCTAATATAAGACTATTTTTTGTTTTATTAAAATCTTGAAGATTTTTCCAATCCTTACACATCATTATCCGCCTTTCACTTTCCCCGCATGTTACTCCTTATGTGAACTATTTTCAGGGCTCAGCTCAATTTCTTGTATAAAATACTTACTTCAACAGTTCTACCCACAACTTTTGTTGTCGCAACTTTTTCTGCTGATGCCACAAAAAAATACTTAAAGAATTTTTATTGGAACAATTTGTTGGTAACAATACAAAAATATGTCAACGATAACAAAAATTTTTATTTACATTTTGACGCCGAATATAAAAAAATGAAAGCAAAAATGGAAAAACTTTGTTTTTGCCACTTTGCCCACAAATACATATATGTATACATATATCACTTTGTTGTTGTTGTTGTTAGTTTCATATTTTATGCAGTTTGGCAACATTGTTTTGCGGCAATGGCTTTATTTGCCCGGCAGGCGAGGACCTGTGCCAAAGAGTTTTTCCGCAAACTTTTGCCTTTGGCCCCAAAAAGCAAAAAAATATAAAAACAACAAGCGTTGGCAAGAAATTGTTTTGGCTTCACATGCGCAACTTTGGCCCATTGTTGTTGCCTCGGCAGAAATATTAGAAGCACGTGCATACGTACAAGAAAAGAGGTGTGGTGATGGGGCTGGGTCTGGGATTGGGGTAACGTTTGAAGTTGGCTTGTCCGGGGGTCAATAGAAGAACCCTTGTGGGCCAACAAAAATAAAAATAACAAAACTGAATGAACATGCATATAGGATTTCACTTCATCAGTTTCTCTCAGTGTGCGTCTGTCAGTGGCAGCGATTCATTTTCTATTGCTTTTCTCTTACTTTTCTCCAACATACATATATACAAACATATAGATTTACATACATACCTGCAGACATACAACTTTGCCAACCTTAACATGAATATATTTGGCATCTTCATGTCTTTCTTTCCTTCCTTGGTTTTCCTTTATGCATATTAAAGGCCTAGCTGGAAAATTCTTTGCGTCGATGCTAATCAAAAGTTCCTATTAAATCTCAACCCACAATGGTTATTCCTACAGCTGATATCCAGCCTGTTTCAAATAGGCAATTAATCGATTTATCTATTTTTCACAATTTGTTTGCTTAATTGGTTTTCCACTTTAAAATTTTAATTCATTTATTGTGTAATGATTTAAGCTATACTCCAAAAGCTCAAAAATGATCGATGAGTGATTTTCTGATAGCCCCTATATCCTTCCTTGGTTATGATATTAAAGGTAAAGTCCCGGTGAACCTTAATCGCCGAAGTAAACATTGAATGACACCCATTTATCCATTTTCATGGGATATATACAAATACAATATTTTTTGTATGCAACGAAATGCGATATCAACAAAAATATTTCCCTATGCAAGCTTTTTTAATAATATGCGTATCTTATCCCATACAACTGTTTGTTTTTATTGTGACGGCTTGCAGAAGCTCACGCGCTCTCTTTAACAGATCAAGAGAGCGAGAGAGCACTGTTGAGCTTAACATGATGTTGTATGCTTTAACATTAACAGAACGAGGCAAACGCAGCTGTGGCTGCCAATTGGGATTTCAGTTGCGTTTTGATAATCGAACCGCGCGATCAACAAGTCGGCAAGGGC
The DNA here is from genome assembly GCA_004143825.1 of Drosophila micromelanica. Taxonomy (NCBI): domain Eukaryota; kingdom Metazoa; phylum Arthropoda; class Insecta; order Diptera; family Drosophilidae; genus Drosophila; species Drosophila micromelanica. The sequence goes on from SCDY01000584.1 coordinate 45,021, forward strand.
ACGCACGAGACAGTGCCAGTTAAATGCGCGCGTGAGAGAAACAGATAGAGAACAAGAGAGCATTGCTTATCATAGCAAAGAAAATAGCAAAAAGGCACGATAAGCTGTCAATTTGTGATAGCTTCTTTTTGTTGTGTGTGTGCGGCAATTGCGTACTAGCTAAATTTTGCAAGTGCCTGGCGACAGATCAGCTGCCCCTAAGACCGCAGCTGCGACTCGACTGGCGCAGTCGTCAGTTGCCAATATGACGTAATTTGTGCCAGTGTAAATATATACAAAAAAAAAAAGAAAAGTGTGCAACAACTACAACAACAACAATTATAATAATAGAGGCCAACAGACAGCGCAACAAGTGCAATGCAATTTTGAGCTGCAGAGAGCTTTATGTGTTGCCGCGTCGCGCCTTAGTTAAGAGATCATCTGCTATAAACAAACATGTCAGCAGCTAGTGGGGAAAAACGACGGAGTAGCTCAACGCCGCTGACGACGACGACGACGACGACGGGGGCGACTGCGACGCCGCTTGTTCGCCGCAAATCGCAACGTGGAAATTGGTTTACGTAAGTTTTTCGCTGCCAGCCAAGTGGGCCAAATGAGCCCATTAAGCGTCTCACTCACGTGTATAGCAGAGGGGTGAGGGTGGGGGTGGGGGTGGGATGCCACCCACCGAGAATATGCCGATCAACTTTATGACAATAACAATCAACAACAAGAATGCATAGCAAATGAGCACAACAACGGCGAGAGCAGCAGAATTGCTGCCAAAAGTAAAAGAAATAAATAAACAAAACGGAAGTTGACAAAGAAAACAAGTCAAAGAAATTTGACCAGAGTCGACGCATTAAATACACTGAAATAAAAGCAGAGTAAAAGCGGATGGGCTTACGTGCCTAAGCAATAAACTCTCTAACTAAAAGGTTGCAATGGAAAAATTACCTAAAATAAAATGAGATATTTATGTAACATCAACTGCAAGCCCTATAATTATCAAGCATCAATCAAAGCTTTCAAATGAGTTTTTATGACTTTCTTATTATCTAAATAGTAAACAAACATATAAAATGTAACAGTTTTTTCTTTAAAAACAAAACCTGTACGATTTAACGAGTAATTAAAATAAGTATATATATGTATGCATAATATATATATATATATATATATATATATACGTGCACGCACATACATGCACTTACTTTGTAGGCTTGTAAATGCCTGGTTTTTTTTATGTTTATAATTTACCGACATCGTGACTACGATTATAATAAATGTATTTTTCTATAGTAAATATTTGGTGCGTAATAGCGAGCCATAAACAACCATAACATCAACAGGCTGCGGCATTGAATAACAAAACTCACACATTCTCACACATATAATACCTAGAATAATACATATATGTATTTATTTAGTAATGCCTAAAAACGAAATAAACCTAAAAGTTGTCGGTATTCTGCATCTTAAACCATTTTCTATAGGCTGAACGTCTGCTGATTATTGTTGTTGTTCTTGTTGCTGATATTACCATTTTTGTTGTTGTTGTTGATAAGCAAAGTTATTGGATACCCCCAGATGAAATGCCAAAAGAAAACATCAACGGAAGCATTTGCATTTCTTACTTAACACATTTGGAAAAACTGGCTATGTTTCCCATTTAATATTTATGTTTGTGTAAAAAACAAAGTGCTAATAAAAATACTTTGACAGTGACAGTTTTATGCTGATTTATATATGTACTTAACGTACAAAATTAGCATGAACGAGGCGATTCCCAGAGGTATTGCAAAGCGAAAACTATGTTATAAAAGGTTAACCTGGTAATGTGCAAATTCCTACAATATTACTAGAATTCATATTTTGTAAATAACATTTAACAATTATTTATAAGTAAATTTATGAATTCTTTCTGGTATTTAGTTTTTTTAGCTTTACAAAATTAGTGCAATTTAAAAATAAGAAATATGTATGTATATATATATATATATATATATATATATACAATATATATATATATATATTGGCTGCAGGGTGTCTCCTAGTATATATGTTTCTGCAGACGACATGCTTTTCGCAGAGGCTGTGCTTCTTCTTAAACTTAGCTGTATCTATCGAAAATAATTTTTTTTACAGTGTTAAAAATTGTTAAAATTGTTTCAATTATATTTTTAAAGTAATGTGAAATTTTTTATGATTTTCTTTGTACGTCCAAGCCATTTTATCAAGAAAAAAGTTCTGATTGAAATCTGATTTGCAATTACCTTGCACAATGCTTTATCAGCTGGCGGAGATAAGACTATAAACAAAGACGCTTCACCACTTGCCTCATGGTATTCTGACAATTTCCGATTATCCAACTCACAAATTGCATAAAAAATTGTGCACAAAGCTCAAAACTCAGCCAACAACAAAGTTGTAAGGTTTACACTAGCTATTTCCAAGCTGGCCCAGTTTCACTATAAACCTATATAAACCTACATAATACCTATATAGTTGGAGCTCTCATTTTGAAGCACAATAAATGCAGGGTTGGCTTAAATGTCTCTGCTCCTTGAAATCGCTTAAGCCAATCAAAACCATAACCTCAATTTGTAAGCAACTGTAGTTGCCATGCAAAATGTTGTTGAGTGAAACAAGCCCCACTCGGCCACCCACCCTCCCCCAGCTGTTCTTCACCTTATGCTCATCATTGTCACTGAGCTGCGGGATGCTTGCAAAAATATTTGCATAAAATACAAAATGCCAAAAGCAGCTGCGAAAAAAATGGAAGACTTTATAAAGAAGTGAAAAATTCTAAATAAATTGCGTGTTTCTGCTTGGCTGCAAGTAAATACCGTTAATGTTGACCAAACATCCGCTCCCGCGCCTGACGAGTGTCCTTCAATGTTCTAGTGGCCACGAATTTACTCCCTTCTTACCAACTCCCCTGTCTCTCTGTCTCTTTCGCCAACTGGATCTCTCTTTTATACTACCTGAACAGCTTATTATTTATGCACTTTGATTTTTGTTAAAAGCGCGTTGCACATTGAATCACTATCCTTCCCTATACCCCGCTTCCGTCCCCATTTGAGACCACTTGACACCTGCTGTTTCATAATTTCTACCATTTCCGACTATTTCAACTAATTCCGAATACACGTTAAGTACGCTTTTGTGCTCCTGCCCGGTACTTAAATTTTCTCTACCAGCATCTGGTTTGCCAGCTCTTTCCACTGAGATGCATCAGTAATAAAATAAAATAATTTCTTTTCAGTGTACAACTTGAAAAATGGTTAGATACTTGTGCTATTCACACAATAATTGATGAAAATGCACATAACTGTTTTATAGGGTAAGGTAACAGTTGTCTTCAAGCTAGATGCCAAAGATATATTTGTGTTAAGAGGTTAAATTGAAACGATTCAATTGTGAATGAAATTGTTATATTGGAATGTAATATAAAATGATAGACGAACGCAAACTAACTATCATCATACCTATCAAGTATACTATATATACTATTTACAAAACAAGAACAATATTTTTTAGCTTATCTAAACCAAATCTCTAAACTAAATATTCTATGAAATGCAGAAAAATATAAAATTTGTTTAACACTCGACTTTCTGTTGCTTCACTAATTTCAGCAGAAAGTGCTTCCATGCCGCCTACTACTACCTGGATGATCCGCCGCATCATCCGAATGCGCCCCAGGTGGACTGGGAGGTGCCCGTCAAGATCGGCGATGAGATACGCGCCGCGGTGCCAGTCAACGAATTCGCCAAGCACGTCGCATCTCTGCACGCAGATGGGGATATTGGTTTTAGTCGGGAGTACGAGGCCATACAGAACGAATGCATCAGCGATGATATGGCCTGCGAGCACTCGCAGCATCCGGAGAACAAGCGCAAGAACCGCTATTTGAACATAACAGCCTGTAAGTATAATTAACAGGGTATTATGCAGCATATATTCTAGCTATTTTTTGGTTTTTTTTTTTCAGATGATCATAGCCGCGTGCATTTGCATCCAACGCCCGGCCAGAAAAAGAACCTGGACTACATCAATGCCAACTTTATCGATGGTTATCAGAAGTCGCATGCTTTCATTGGCACCCAGGGACCGCTGCCCGATACCTTTGATTGCTTCTGGCGCATGATCTGGGAGCAACGCGTGGCCATTATTGTGATGATCACCAATCTGGTGGAGCGTGGCAGGCGCAAGTGTGATATGTACTGGCCCAAGGATGGCGTTGAGACCTATGGCGTTATACAAGTCAAACTGGTCGAGGAGGAGGTCATGTCCACCTACACTGTGCGCACGCTGCAGATCAAGCATCTCAAGGTAGTTTCATTACCCTAAAAAGGAAAACTTGTATGCAACTTCCTATCACCCACAGTTAAAGAAGAAGAAGCAGTGCAATCTGGAGAAACTGGTCTATCAATATCACTACACCAACTGGCCGGATCATGGCACACCGGATCATCCATTGCCCGTATTGAATTTCATCAAGAAATCATCGGCTGCCAATCCCGCCGAGGCAGGTCCCATTGTCGTCCATTGCAGGTGAGCTCTTGGTTTTTATTTACATTCTGGCAATCGCTTATTGTGTGTTCATCTTTCTTCTTGTTCCCATGCAGCGCTGGCGTCGGTCGCACTGGCACCTACATCGTGCTGGATGCCATGCTGAAGCAGATCCAGCAAAAGTCCATTGTCAATGTCTTTGGCTTTCTACGTCACATACGCGCCCAGCGCAACTTCCTTGTGCAGACCGAGGAGCAATATATATTCCTGCACGATGCTTTGGTCGAGGCCATAGCCTCTGGGGAGACCAATCTACCGATGGAGCAAATTGAGGAATTAAAGAACTGCACTCCCTACTTGGAGCAGCAGTACAAGAACATCATCCAATTCCAGACGAAGGACATACACATCGCCTCGGCCATGAAGCAGGTGAACTCGATCAAAAATCGGGGTGCCATATTTCCCATCGAGGGCAGCCGCGTGCATTTGACGCCCAAGCCGGGCGAGGATGGCAGCGATTATATCAATGCATCCTGGCTGCACGGCTTCCGTCGGTTGCGCGACTTTATTGTCACCCAGCATCCGATGACGCATACGATCAAGGATTTCTGGCAAATGGTCTGGGATCATAATGCACAGACAATTGTGCTGCTCTCATCGCTGGATGATGTTGTGAGTGACCAACGAGAGGAGCCCAAACAAGATAGCATCGTAAAACATTTTCCGAATTGTCTCTTCTTACAGAACTTTGCGCAGTTCTGGCCGGATGAGGCCACGCCCATCGAAAGCGATTATTATCGCGTCAAATTCCTAAACAAGACAAACAAGAGCGACTATGTGAGTCGCGATTTCGTTATACAATCCATACAAGACGACTACGAGCTAAGCGTGAAGATGCTACACTGCCCCAGCTGGCCGGAGATGTCCAATCCGAATAGCATTTACGACTTCATTGTGGATGTGCACGAGCGCTGCAGTGACTATCGCAACGGACCCATTGTCGTGGTAGACAGGTGAGCTACAGCCTTTGACCAGCCCGAGACTGATCACTGATCCTTGACAATCCTTTCTAGATATGGGGGTGCACAGGCCTGCACCTTCTGCGCCATCTCCTCGCTGTCCATTGAGATGGAATACTGCAATACCGCGAATCTGTATCAGTATGCCAAGCTATATCACAATAAGCGACCTGGAGTCTGGACCTCCAGCGAAGATATTCGTCTCATCTATAATATTCTGTCCTATTTGCCTGGCAATCTGAATTTACTCAAGCGCACGGCGCTGCGCACGGAATTCGAGGATGTGACAACGGCCACGCCGGATCTCTATAGCAAAATTTGCAGCAATGGTAATATTATACACCAGCAACAACAACAGCTGCTGCTGGCACAGCAGCAACAACATCTGCTGCAGTTGCAAATGCAACATGAAGCACAACAGCAACAGCTTCAGCAGCAGCAGCAGCAGCAGCAGCAAATACAGCCAAACCTCATTAGTCATAGTCATCAAACAGAAACAACAAATGAACAAGCAACTGAAACAACAACAACAACAACAACAACTACAAATGAAACAACAACAAATACTAATTCTACCTTATTACCCATCTCATCATTGTTACCACCCACAGTTGCTCCATCATCCATCACACCCACACCCAGCAACGACATGCCCCACCAACCAACAACAACAACAACAGTCCTAACACCCATCACACCAACAGCAATTGCAACTGCAACAGCAACAACAACAACACCACCAACAACACCAACACCTACAACTGATATAACCCATACTAATGCTAATTTTACCACTGTTACTAATAATGCTGCTGATGTGCCACCAATTGTTGATCTCAATGGCGATGAACTGGCCCAACAACAACATCAACAACAACAAATGCTTGCGCTAATACAACAACAAACGCAACTTCAACAACAATATAACACACATCAACAACAACAATCGGACAATGCCAACTGCTTGCTGCCCACAAATATTGATGAATGTCTGAATGGCGCAACAACAACGACAACCATGTGCAACAACAACAACAACAATCTGCAACAACCACTTAATGCAGCAGTCACAGATGCTCAAAACTTAGATATTGTAGGCTAAAAATCATTTTATAAATGCTAAAATATGATATAATTATAACTAGTTATAAATATTAATATAAATTAAATATAATTAAAACTAATTATTATTATTGTATACTATTTGCATAGTTTGTATTAAGCGAGTCCTTAAAATCATAACTATTAATTTAAAATTTATTTATTTGCTATAAACGATTATCTTATATTTACTTTTTACCCCCTTTAATTGATTTTTGTTGTGTAATTGAGTTTTTAGAGCAACTCTCTTAACGGCTGACTGTCTGGGCAAGCTGTTTATAAATAAATACCCAACATACATTTTAATATTTAATTATTAATTTACATTTAAAGTAATCACAAGTAAAAACAAAAACAGCAAAAAATAGTCAACACATAAGCAACTAGTAAACTAGAAACAAGGCACATATTTAATATATATATATATACGTATACACACATAAATATATTAAATAATAAAGTTTAAACGTAGCTAAACGCACAAAATGCAAGCATAGTTCCCAAACAAAAAACAAAATGGAAATCACAAAAATTAAATACAGTTTTCTCAAATTTTGTTACATTTAATTTAAGTTTTCGTTTAAACACAAACAGTATACAAAAAAGTTTGTACATTTTGTGCCATGATCTAATACATAGTGAAAGTCAGGTTTTTTTTTTACTAAATAACGTTAAATATTATCTTATTGTTTGCTAAATTGATTCAATGTCCGTCCTATAATCTGTTATTGATACTGTTTTCTGCTCACTCTTTACAACGATTAAAACTGTTAAATTTTGAAATGCAAATAATATAACAAAAAAGAAAATTATGCGAATTTAATAGAAATGAAATTTAACATATTTAGACAAACTGCGTATACATATATGTATGTATTTTCCAAGGCACATACACGAAAAATATTTTCTCAAATTGAATTAATAAAGCACCACAGCACCACATCACTGTAAATCCTAAAGATGAAAATTGAATCAGACACAGGCACATCACAACTGTAAATATATATACACTACTATTTGTAGAATCGCATAAAAGAATGAGAAAATAATTAATCTTAAGGCGAGCTTTTCACTAGCTCTCATTGCTATAAATATTGTAAAGAAAAAAGAAGAAATTCTTACGAAAGGAAAACTGCTTAGCGTTTAGTATTTAATATCTAAATATTTGTAAAGCGTATCGCAGGAAAAGTATTACTAAAATATACAAATTAATGTGGAAAAAAACGTTAAAAAATATTGAAAATTGTTTTTTTCATTTTTGGAATGGCAAAATAAATAAAATAAATTTGTTATGAGAGTGAGGAAAAAAGGCTCCACAAAGAAGTTTTAAAAAGAAACTTGATGAAATGCGCAGGGTGTTTTAATTGCACTTTGAATTGCCGTGGCTATATATGCGTAGAGTAATAGTGAATAAAGGATTATGCATGTACAAGTTTTTCATATATAAAAACATAGTATTCATTGCAGTAGAACAGGGTGCTGCTATATATATGAATATACATATATGTATAATTAGTAATCAGTTATCCGTGATCAATTGGGTTCTGACACATTTTCCCGTCTATGCTTCAAGTCCGTTTTGCGCCCTGTTCAACATCGGCTCAAGATAAAACAGTAAGGTCTTATACATTTGTATGTGAATTTATATGTGTGTATTTACTGTTAAAAAAAAAAAACAAAAACAACATGTTTTAAAGACTGGTTTTTTGTACACTTTATCTTAAGGTATACTGATTATGTACATGTATTATTGTATCTATTTTCTATTTTAAGTATACCAAAAGCTTAAATTCAGTTCAGAAAGTGGCATCTGAAACTGGTTGTCTTATAATAGATATTAATTTAATTTTAACAAAAGAAAATTCTACTCTACTCTATAATTTCTCCAAAAACAAGCTGCATTTTTATATTTAAAGGCAAATCTAAGAAATTCAACCTAACGACCAATTTTTAAATTATGTTTGTTATAGAGCATACAAAACTCTATGCACTTTATTAAAATATAAGTGATTAAAGAAACGATTTATATATGTATATGTATAACTAGAAGGCTTGTAAATTCTCATACTAAAGGCAAAACTAGAATGCTTCATCTGTAATATACAAAACCATATTATTTTCAAACTAGACGATAACTAAAGCATTTTAACTATAAAACACAATGTAGTTATTAGCTATACATAATGAATGTACTATTAAAAAACATAAAGCAAATAAAATATTTACTGAATGAATAAAATATTTGTAAATGACAGCCAAACAACTTTGACAAGAAGAGAAAATTGGTGAGGAATATCACAGCCAATGTGAAGAATACATGATCGAACAAAAAATTATTTAAAAGAAAAGCAAAAAAAAAAACAAAACACTGCACATACTTCTCGAGCAAGGAAACCTTTCCAAGACTAACTACCTTCACAAATCATATATTAATATAAATATTATCCAATTGATGGTGTTATGCAATTTATAAATGTGATGAATGTCAAACTTAAGCGTATGAAAAGAAAAAAAAACAGCAAATAACTGATAAAAAATAAACAAAAAAAAAAAAAAAAAAAAAAAAAAAAATAAAAAAAAAAAAAAAAAAAAAAAAAAAAACGATTTTAGAGCTAAGCATAAAGCGAAGAGATACAAAGCAAATTGAAAAAGAGCAGCCCATAGTTTTAAAAGGGTATTACAGAGTAGCGAACAACAGAAATAAAAACAAGCGCAAAGCAAAGTAGAACAGAAAAATGGAGTTGCAAAAAATAGCAAGCAAGTTGTACGTTTCAAAATAGGGAAGCGCCTCGTGGAAAGCGAATAGAAAAAGTATCTCGATATACAAGAAAAATTAAAAAAAAAGTGTATGTACACCTAAGTTACGAATAAGCTAATAAAAAGTTGATATGGATGGAAAGAAAACAAAAACTTATAAAACTAAATCGAATGCGAATAAAAATAAAGAACATCTGATTTAAATGTTGATGCATTAATTAGCTAAATAAACCTACCTAAAGCGGCGATTGTGTTTGCAGCGTAAATTCCACATCCATTAGCCCAAAACCGCTGCGTGCCAGCACATCGGGTATCCAGGATATATATAAACCGCTTTTAATCTGCAAGCAAATGCAGTATCTTTTTTAGTAACTACTTTAGACCGTTATTTATACAAACAACCTTTTGCTCCAGATCGAAAAGCATTTTAACTATATAGAGCCTTAGTTTTGTGTGCACCAAACGATGTTTGGATTGCGTGGAAGTCTGCGTGTGCACCTGCCGCACATATGGAACGTAGTGTCCATCTGCCCGGCGTTCAAAGCAGCGTTCCAGCTGCAAGCTGAGCTGTTAAAAGATTTATAACTATTAACTTTCCACTCATACAAAATTTAAGACAACATATACACACATTGCGACTGTTGAAGATTCGCTTAACAGTGTGCGAGGCGCTGAAATGCCAGACATACTTGGTCAGACCTTTGTGCTTTCCTGATTCAATTACTGAAACTTGATGCAGAGGGCGACGCTTAATTCCAGCACTAAAACTCTTGCTGAAATGCGAGAATGTTTCCTTGAAGAATGAAAAAATGAAAAAAGTTAACTTTTGATTGATCTGAGACTGATAAACTGGTGATACTGATCTCCCAATATCTGCACCAATGCACTTTAGCTTTTGTCACAAATTACAATACCCCTTCAAGGATGGTCTCACCTTGTGCACATGAAAACTTTGTAGCAGATGGCGCGTGGTTAAGGCCTGCAGAGGCGCTGGCTCCGGCTCAATGGCATCGTTGAGCAGCTCAATTACATAGTCCAGCCAGGCTGCATAGGCCAGCGCTGGCTCCACGGTCACGCCCACCACTTCGCAAGCAGTTGTGCACGTTGGATCATTCACAATTAGCGCACGCTTCGCTGGCAGTGGGGGCTGCTTGCGTGCCTTGACCTCATCCACAATTTCAGAGGCTTTGATGGCAGACTTCTTGACCACCGCAATCGTAGGCAGCTCAATGGCGGGCAGCTGGTTGGTGGCTGCCGGAGGCGCCTTTGTAAAGATCGGTTGGGACGCCAGAAAGTTGTAAGGCTCGCTGACTAGCGGCAGCTCAATATCCTCGCTGCACAAATCGATTTGATCGGTTAACTGATATTGATCCATTAGCTCAATATTGCAGTCGGTCAGCTCCAGATGTTGATCCTGCTGGTGCGCAGCGTATATATCATAGTTCGACAAGAGCTGCGCATCGTTGGGGCAGCGAGACACGGCACTGCTGGCTCTGTCCACGGCAGGTGTAGTGTCCACGTCGTAAATGACATCTGAGAGCTCCTCGGGCAGGGGCAGCAGCTGCTGTAAATATGAATATACGAATAGTTGAGTGACCTATAAAAGTTCATCAGACTTACGTCCGTGTCCGCCACACAAAATTCATCGTCAAAGATGTAAATGTCCTCGGGCTGCTCAATATCGCCGCCAATGTTAATGCTCAGGCTCAGGCACAGATCGTCATGAGTGGCGTCGCCCAAAGGCGTTTCAAGTTTATCGGGCATCCAAAATGATTGCAGGCTCTTTGTAAAGTTGCCGTAGATTGTTTTGCCCTGCGGTGAACTCAATATTCCCGCAAGCACGAGCAGCAAATGATCACAAATTTCATCCTGCATGACCAGCGAGTTGTCTGGCTCCACAATGATCTTGAGCTTGCGGCATGCACACGCAAAAGTACCCTTTTTGGTGGACAAGCCATTGGCAAGCGCTGTCACATGCAGAATCGCCGCTGGAAAGGAATTGGAGCGCTGACAATTGACCACAAAGGTGCTTGCATTCAGGCGCTGCACCGCTGGCACCTGGTCCTGCTCTTCGGCCGATTTGTACTGCTGCCAGAGCTGTTGCTTCTGCTCAAGGCTGATGTTCAAGTTCCAGAGCACTTCCCGCGACACCGTGTACACCTCTGCCTGGGGCATCTGATCGCTGCTTGCCCGACAGGCTTTGATGTGCCGGCAGCTGGTGTCGTCCTTGCACGCGTCAACATAGCACACGGCCTTGCTGGACACAACAGCCGCATTTGGCTGCAGCGACAACGTCACATCCTCAATGCACACAAAGTTACGAGGCTGGGCCTCTGGATCCCGTTCCTTCGTGCGCACCGAATAGACGGTGAAGCCGGCGCGCCGGCACACAAGCTGCACGCCATCTAGCACGTTCTTGTTTTGCGGGCAGCTCGGATTGCGACAGAGGAGCGCTCGACTGCCATTGATGGCGCCACAACTGGCACATTTGCGGAGGCCGCGAAATGTCGATCGCTGAATATTTTTTAAATCTGCACATTTACTTTCACTAGTCATAGCCGCAGCGTTGCCAGACAACCGAACAGAGCTGGCCAACTATCGATAGGTTCAATACAAATCACATTGCTTATCGAATCTGGCTCTAGCGTAAGCTTCAGCTTTCCGCGCCAACTCACTTTTTTAAATTATATATTTAAGTTGTTTTTGTACATTAGGCTCTCCCTGTTTTTAACTAGATGTATTAAAGCAATTTTTAATATTAATACAAATAATTGTTAAAATCAACTTTTTATTATCTGATTACCCTCACAATCTCGCGGCATGCCGCTGCAAACTCTCCAAACAATCAAAATCAACCTGCGCCTCGATCCAGCGTGCCACCGTGAGCAGAAGCTGCTCGTTCAGTCTGTTCCCCATGAGCTGCAGGCTAAGTGGTAGGCCGGCTTTGGACAAGCGCACGGGTATCGAGACAGCCGGAATGCCTGCCATGTTGGCGGGCTGTGTGCAAAAGTCCTGCACAGCGCACTGGTCGCGATTGCTTAGTGCCGCAAAGTCCTTGTAGAGCGGCGCGTCGCTAAGTGTAGTGGGTGTTAGCAGTACGTCCACCTTCTCCGACGCTGCCGGCTCCTCAAATACCTTGGCAAAATCTTCGGCAATCAGACGACGCACGCGAAGCGCCTTCTCAAAGTAATGGTCGTAGTTTTTACGCAACAGCAAAAAGTTTCCGGTCAAGATGCGCGTTTTGACCACCTGATTGAAGCCCTCGGCACGGGATTGGGCATAAAGCTGTTCCGTGCTGCGCTCATCCTCTGCACGGTGTCCATATTCGATGCCATCATAACGCGCCATATTGCTGGCCACCTCGCACTGATTTAAAATGGTGTACACGAATATGCTGGCCGCTGTGTGTGGCAAGGACACCTGCTTGACTGTGGCGCCTGCGCACTCCAGGAGATCGGCCACCTTGGTCCACGTTTCCAGTACTTCGTTGGAAAGGCCTTCGCAGTGATATTCTTTGGGTATGCCAATGCGCAGTGAACGCAAATCAATTTGATCGACTTCTGGCAATTGTAGCTTCTTGTACGGCTGTCGTATGCTAGTGGAATCCAGTGCATCCGGCCCGGCAATAGCATTGAGCACCTCCACGCAATCGCTAACCGAACGCGTTAAGATGCCGGGCACATCCATGGAGTTAACCAGCGGTATTAGGCCATGACGCGAACAAAGGCCATATGTGGGTTTCAAGCCCACCACACCGCAGTAGGAGGCGGGATTGCGTGTAGAACCGCCCGTATCAGAACCAATTGCACTGCAATGGAAACATCAATTATTATTAGAATAAGTATGGGATATAGATATAAACTGAACTATTTTTAATTAACACGATTCGAACACGGATCCTTAAAATAAAAATTAAGATTATAAACAATTTAAATGTAATTAAACTTCCAGACAAACTAATTGATCGAAAGTAGCAGTTAATTGAATTCGATTAAGCTCACAAATTAAACATCGATAAGAGAATTTAATTTATCGATATATCATCTAATATATATTGTACGCACAGCTGACACAGCCGTGAGACGGTCACACCGCGCCTTAAGCGAACGCAAAACTAAAACATTGTCGAGAGATTGCAACTATTTTAGCTTGCCGAAGCAATGTCTGCGCTTTTTCGCCTTACAAGCCGTGCCCTAGCGCTGCAGCGGTCTGCGGCGCTCAACCAGGCGGCCACGCTGCGACTGTGCCGCGGCATCAAGACGTCGCCCAAGAAGGACGAGACGGTCGCCGCACCAGCCAGCGTTACAGTCGAAGACTTTGCAAATCCCAACCCTAAGAACTGGATGAGCTACGGCTTTGACTATAAAACCGAAGCGGAGGATCGCAAGGCAACAAAATCGACATTCTTCTTTGCTGTCACGCTGTGCCTAGTGTGGGGCACATTCTATTGGGCATATCTGCCGGATACTCAGCTGCGCAACTGGGCACAGCGCGAGGGTTTCTTGGAGCTGCGACGCCGCGAACAGGCGGGCCTCGATCTGATCAGTCCCGATTATGTGGATCCAGCTAGCATTGCTCTGCCATCGGACGAGGATCTCGGCAACACGGAAATTATAATTTAAACATTTAGTGCACTATGTTATGTAATGTGAAATGCTGAGCGTCACAGTTAAAACGCATGATGCAGCCAGCTCATAAATAAAGGAACATATTGCGACACGACTTACATTCGGTGCTCTTGTTTTTAAGTGCATTATGCAAAATATGCGCAAGTTTTTTCATTTGCCTTTGAGGTTAGAGCGAAAATGTAAACAAAAGTGAAAAATACCCACGCATAACACAAACCAGCTGCAACCGCTGCTGCGGAGCCGCCTGAGCTGCCGCCCGCTATTCTCCAGTTGTCCTCGCTCAAGTGCTCACTCCACATGTTCTTGGTTGGCCCATAAATAGAGTCCACTGTGCCGGCGCCCATAGCGAACTGATCCATGTTCGTCTTGCCCAACAAAACGGCGCCAGCTTGAAGCAAACGTGCGCTGACGGTCGCATCGTAGGGTGGCACAAAGTCTTTCAACATGCTGCAAGGATGTCACAAATTACTGCTGCAATTAACAGTAATTCAAGCTAGCTATCTACCGCGAGGCGCATGTTGTGGGCACGTTGCGGGTACAGAAATTATCCTTAATAGCTATGGTAACGCCGTCCAGGCTGCTCAGCGAACGCTGTTCTGCATAGCGTTCCGAGGCGTCCCGCGCCTGCTGCAGTGCCAACTCAGGTGTCACATGAACCAGTGCATTTAACGTCTTCAAACTGTTAGCATCCTCCAGGGCCTGCTCCGCTACGGACAGTGGACATAGTTGCCCATTGCTGTAGCCGGCAGTTAGCTACAATTTGAGGCGTTTAATAACAGGTTTGAAATAAAATTTGTTTGCATACCTGTTTAATGCTGAGCTGCAAGTGACGCCTCATTTGTGTATAATCTGTTTTTCAAATGACCAAATATGTGCGTCAAGTAAGCAATGGTCACACTTATCGTTGATATGTGAAACTTGGTTCATGGGCCGGAACCAGACTTTTGCCTTGCGTTCATGTATTTCTGTAATAAATTGAATAAACTTAAATGCATATTTGTCAAGAACTGAATTTGTATTAAATCAATGCATTTCTTTTTGCATAAAAACTTTTAATACGTGCAATATATAAGATAAAATGACTAAAATGGACACTTACCCAAATAAATTATAACTTTTGCGCCAAAGTAAATCCGATATTAATTTTCAAATATTATCGATAGTAAAAAACAAACATCTGTTCATTACAA
Organism: Drosophila micromelanica; assembly: GCA_004143825.1. NCBI lineage: Eukaryota > Metazoa > Arthropoda > Insecta > Diptera > Drosophilidae > Drosophila > Drosophila micromelanica. Next base: position 60,213 of record SCDY01000584.1, read on the forward strand.
AGTGTTACCGATAGTCTCAAATCTTTGAAATCTTTTCAAGAATTTACCCATTTGGTACTGTTGGGTGAACTGTTTTTCCTAATAATCGTCTTGTCTTTAATGTCTGTATGAATGAGTGCAAACGAGTTAAAATGCTTGTAACGGGAGTCGGGCGCTCTCGACTAGAAAACTCTTTTATTGGAAAGTATATAAAATGTCTAAGACTACAAATTGCTTAAAGTTTACAATATCTCTTAATTCAGTGGAACACCATATTCAGTATGTTCGTTATTTGATTGCGTTACGTTGGAGATAGAAGAGTTTTCAAAACTTTCCTTACTGGCAGTGGACTTCAAAACTTCACCCGCGTCGCTTTGTTGGGGAGCTTTTATTTGTTTATCGCTCGTAGAATTAACTGGCGTACTTATGTTATCTCTTTTTATTAAGAGTGATTCAATATTTCCTGGATTATGATCAAGATTTATTTTGCTTTTTATTAGCTCTTCCGAGGTATACTCACGGTCTGCAGCTGTTTCTTGTATTTCCTCCACCTCTGGCACATCTTTAAATGGATTGGGACTCTTAATTCTGTTGGTCGCATTATTTTCAAAAAGTGATTTCATATCGTTGTTATAGGTTGGGAGTCTTATAATTTCAGGGGCTGAAACGACTGACTTAACTGTTTCAGGCAAAGATTGGGACATTGAAGCATCATTTTTCGGTTTAAGATGATGAAAATGATGATGAATATGCAAGCTTGGAATATTTGGAGGCGCTATAAATTGTTTAACGTTGTAATTTAAAGTAGTTACAGTACTTCTGGAAATATCAGGTTGCATCGCAGGAATAGAATGCTGCCTTGATGTATCCTGAAATCCATCGAAATAAACAGCATCCGAAGCTTGGATTGCGTTGCCAAGATCCTCAGCATTATTGCTGCTCGCGGGATTCCTGTGGTATTGATTGTTGACAATTCTAGCCATCGATTGTTCTTCGACAAGAGATGTTTTCAAAGACTTAATGCAGTTTAACTCGTTGCAATTAGCTGCATATATATTAACAATATACGAACATATCTCAATGATTAAAAACAAAACTAGCATTTTTTTATTAAGTGCTTTCTCCCAATATAAACCACAACTAACATTTGGATATAACTTTGAGAGCTTGCAAACATACATGAATGTCTCGCAGATCACAGATGTGTGTTATTTTGTATTGATACGTATGTATATGTATTATGTATGTATATATATGTATATGTATTATGTATGGTCGTACATGTAGGTACCGACATTGAAATACTCTGCATCAAAAAAATGTTGTTATGAAAAGACAATAAAATAAAAATTATATATTAAAAAATTTTTATTTTATTGATCAATCTTTGAAAATTTTTAAATATTGCTTATTTCAATAAACACAATATATATATGCACACTATCTGTTTCGCAGAATATTATAAAGCTATACATTAAACCGTTTTTTTCTAATTCTAAAATTGTTAAACAAAAAATACTAAAAATGGATAGTTTAAAGGTACTGAAATAGAAAAAAGCTTGCAGATTTCACATTCCGATATAAACCGATTTTGTTTTTATGTTTTATATTGTTTGTAATGATAATGGTCGAACGACACCATTCTAACATTCTGAAATAATATCTTCAATTAACTATACCTTTCAAACGGAGTGTTGGATAATCAGACAAATGGAAATAGTTTTAGATAAAGCAAATATATACCATTTTGTTACAGAATACAATACAATACAACAAATTTCTCCTAGCCCAAATTTAGTTACATATATGAGTATAGGATATCTCGCGGTCTACGCAAGATAAACAACAAAACCCGTTTCGGCAGCCAAAGCCTATGCAGTGCAAATCAACTTATACATATATGTATATTGTGGAGCAGTGGCGTAGGCAGAGGGGACCTCCATTTGAATTTATAGGATATTATTACTATATGAACGAAAATAATCTGTTAATGCTCCAATCACTTCAAATTACTGTTAACTAGTTCTTAAGCAGCAATATAAATAAACGGTTCTTTTTTTAAGACTATCAACAAATGAATTCCTTAATTTACCCGATTAATTCAAAACCTTCTTTAGTTAATTTTATATCCACAATATTTTGCGTTTCCAAAATTGTTAAAAGTTACAATACATTTTGAAAAGCATTTATTTCTCTGAAAAATTAATCAAACATTTATGTTTATTTAATCAAGTATATAAAAAAAATGTATAATTTGTTGTACATACTGCTGGTTATTTGTGGTGTTTTAAATCTAAGGCCGAGTAACTCTATGGTTAAAACTAATGCTGACTCTTTTCGGCTAACGAATTTAAATTCTATTCTACTGAACTGCCTAAGTAATAAAAAGAAAAGTTGTGAGCCGCAGTTAATTATAAATATCGACTTTACAACCAACTTAATGCTTGAAACTCTTGATAGCCTCTTAATATTGGATGAAGCTTATGAGCCTACGAAACGTCAAAATTTAAAATTAATGGCTCCGTACATAATAGCAATAAGCAGAATCCAGCAACCACAGTTGCACTCAAAAGTAAGTTAAAAATTTGTTCAAAAATTTTGTAATAAAGGTACTAATTTATAAATATTTTTCTACCACATATTCGCAGGGGATGAATACCAAAATTAATAACCTCAGTATCAATAGATGTAATGGTAAGTATTTGTTCAAAACAAAAACAAACAGATAACTCCTTGCTCGCGAGTTTGTACTCACAATACTTTACGAGTTGCAATAAGGTTTCAAACACAACACGGGGGATTGTCATTGAATAATTACTGCTATTATTGGTAGTGGGATTTCCAAGACTTTCGGGGTCGGCAGTGGACGTGGCCAGAAAATTGTTTGCCCCAATCTTTAAAAGGGGCAAGCACCGCTTTGATTAGTGAAAAATGAATTATTGAATAAATACTAGTATAATCATGATAAAATTGGTAGGACTAAACAAGATTTTTCAAATCTATGTAAACCAAATCGCTGGTTTTGTGCAAATCAATGTAACAGGCAGAAAGCACCCCTAGTTGATTTAGCCATGTTTGTCTGTGCGTCTACATGAACGCAGAGATCTCTATAAAAGCTAGGCACCTAAACTCTTTCAGTTAGGATTCTCCAAATCAATGGTTTTCTTACCATAACAGTTTGTTAGGTTAAACTTACCAGATTAACGACGAATATAACTAACATAAAATACTTGAACAAATGAATTTTTAATTTTTAAAACCAATATTCTGATTTTTCATATTTTATTCCTCAAAAGGCAAGATGCAAAACGGCTTCACGTTGTATCATGAGTCTCAACAAATAAGGCAGAAAGAAAGTTTAATTAATATTTCGAAAGCGGATCGTGGAAATACTCATGAAAAGCAACGCAAAGCAAAGAGGACAAATATAGATCGATTTAAGACTTATTATGACGAATACAAAAAAAATAGTAAGAATGAAAGGAAGACACGGCAAATAATTTTCAATAACAGCAATAATAGAAACTTGGAAACCACAAAAAATAGTTTTCTTCGGAAGAAGTGGTAAGTAACTTTTAGTTCTTTAAAGTAAAAAAATATTTAATACTATTAAGTTATTCATTGCGTTTTTCTAAAAAACTTAGTTATTTAAAATATTAAAGTAGCATCGAAGAGGACCAATGCAAAATATTTAATGAATACGGCAATATTGTTACTCATTTTTGTGAATAAGAATGAATCAAAATTGTTGTAGAAATAATGTCGACGTGTTCTTAGATATAGTAAGGTCTGGCGATAAGCAGCCACATTTGTGTTGCATATTACAAAGGTTTGTGTCCTTTGGATCCTTTTCCATGTACAAAAATCAAAATTTTAATAATCGGTCGGTCGGTGCCCTCCTATTTTATTATTTTCTATTTTTCTATTTTTATATAGACTTCTTGGGTTCTACAATTTTAACACCTTCACTTTAGAATTCTGTTTGCCTTAATAATCTTAATTATATTACCAGAATACTTCTTTTATTCTTATTATAGTGTCACACGGGGGTACCCCGCTCAAAATGTAAACGTTCTTGCCGCGAAAATACGGATTTTCAGAAAGAGACAAAAATCATGGTGGATGATTGTGCCATCAATCATGTAAGTATTTCGATTTAACTAAAATTATATAATATATTTCAATAATACTTTACAGATTAAATAACTTATCAGGAGCATTTGAGAGTGAAAATTTTTCAGTTATATTAACATCTCATGAAGATATTTTAAGAACAAGAAAGTCATTATTTCAAGGAAATCACTCATTTTTAATTCCAATGAATTTATTAAATGATTCCCAAAACTTTAGTGAAATGTATAATAATTTTATAAATACATTTACTTTTCACTACTCAAACAAATCTGAAATGAATGATAAGCTGAAAAGAAAATTATCTGTAAATAACAAAATAAACGAAAATCTTAAAAACGGACCAAACATTTTTCCTAAAGAGGGATTGATTCCAATTTCAATTAACAAGTTAGCAAAATGCCCAACGCATAACAAAATGTTTATGTTTATATTGGACAACCAAATACCACGTAAGTTGTTTTTAAAGTTCCTTATTTTGTGCAGCCGATGGTAAAGAACATAGGCTTTAATCATGGTCACATCCAAAATATGATAAAAATGTTGATTTTTCCACTTTTTGGTCTTCATAAGTATGTGCTAACGACTTGTTTATCATGTCCATACTGGCCAATTGCCCATTATTTTCCGTTATAATTACTGTGGATTTTATCTCTATACCTTCTTTACTTTTTCGATCCCGTCCAGTCCAATTTTAAAATTTCCTAATTTTTTCCGCCGTTAATTTTCCAATTTTCTTCGCCGCTATTAAAGTTAGTGACTTAAGCCGATTACACATAAAATCGCAAATCGATAAAGATCTTATAATTTTTTATTTTGCTTGAATTTGATGCCCAAACAGCCCGTTTTTGGACAATTCCAATTTTATTATGATTAGGTTTGGAGAAGGATACAATTTGCCTGTTTCCTAGTGTAATCCGCCCAATTCTTCTGAGCGATCCGGGTTTTGAGCATATTTCCGAAACTAGAGCGAAGATTCAAAAAAAAAAAAAAAAAACAAAACACAATTCTTGTATTATAAACCTACACTTTGTGGCTTCCTTTTGAAAATTTCACAAAAATCAAATTTTCAATAATAATCTATTCTTTTTTTTTTTTTTTTTGTATATTTATATATTTATTGTTTTGCAAGGCATCGATGCCTTATGAAAAATTTGCAGTTATCTGATTTATTCTATATTTCTTTGCAGCATTTAGCATTAAAATAAAAATGCCGTTCAGAGAGAATGCTCCCCAGCAAAATGTTTTGAAAGTGAAGGTGTCGCGAATTGTAACTGATGCCACGACTAAGGATGCACTTAAAATTTTTGTCGATGTGATTAACAAAGGTCTGAAAGCCCATGAGTTTTTTATAAGTATTACTAATTGCCCACTGGCAGAAACTGAATCAACTTCAACAACTGTCAAAAAAATGTTACTTCCATACATTTCTGTAACTATTACTTTTTTATTGCCTTTTATAATGGGATCGAAGAAAAATTTAAAATATAATTGCGAAGGTAAGTAAAATGCCAGCAACGCTAAATATATATCAAACAAAAACATTTCTGGAGAAGATAAAACTTAGTGGAAAAAAACACACTTGACACTTGCCTAAACTTTTATTGTATTTATATTGTCTTTAACATAACCCTAATGCCCCTTCATAAATGGGTGGCATGTGTCGGGTGAGCCCTTATAATTGAAAACTAAACAAGTAAGAACGTTGCAGTCGGGTGTTACCGACTGCGTTATACTCGTTCACATTCTTAATTATTATTATTATTTTAAAAAATTTCGATATTTGAGGTGGGGATGGGGGTTTGTCGCCGAAATTGTGTGGCGATCTTTAAAGGCGGTGGCCAGTTATCTACCCTCTAAATATATACACGTGTAATCGATTAGAGCTGCCAGATATATCGGTTTTTGCGAATACGGGGGCGGGTGTGGGCGTGGCCAAAAAAATTATTTTGTGTTGTTTGGGGGAGCATTCCTGTAATATATATACAAAATTTGGTAACTCTAGGTCAAAAACTATGGGAGATATAGCCATGTCCGATTTTTAAGGGCGGGGGCGCTGGGGGGCGTTACAGTGGCCGGGACATCAAGGTCTCAATCTTTAGGGGAGGTCACCAGCTATCTACCTGCCAAATTTGGGGGCTCTATCTTAAAAATTGAGCGATATATACACGTTTTATCGATTTGTGCGTCAGATATAACGGTTTTTGTGATTACGGGGGCGGGAGTGGGCGTGGGCGTTTCATGTTTGGGGGAGCTTTCCAGTAATATCAAACCCAAATTTGGTGACCCTAGCTCAAAAACTGTGGGAGATATAGTCATATCCGATTTTTAATGGCTGAGGCGCTGGGGGGCGTTCCAGTGGGCATGGCCGGGAGATCAAGGTGTCAATCTTCTAAGGAGGTCGCCAGCTATATACACACCAAGTTTGGTGGCTCTAGCTTTAAAATTGTGGACTT
>SCDY01000585.1:0-68325 GCA_004143825.1 Drosophila micromelanica
AAGAGAGAAAGCAAGAGAGAGAAGAGAGAGCAAGAGGGAGAGAGAGTAAGAGAGAGAAGAGACAGAGAGAGAAGACAGAAACAGAGAAGAGAGAGAAAGAGGAAAAAGAGAGGGAGAGAGAAAGAGAAAAGAGAGAGAGAGGAAGAGAGAGAGAAAAAAGAAAGAGAGAAGAGAGAGAGCAAGAGGGAGAGAGAGTAAGAGAGAGAAGACAGAAACAGAGAAGAGAGAGAGAGAGAGGAGAGAGAGAGAGGGAGAGAGAAGTGAGAGAGAAAGAGAAAAGAGAGAAAAAGAGAAGAGAGTGAGAGAGAGAAGAGAGTGAGAAGAGAGAGAGAGGTAGAAAGAGAGAGAGAATGACAGAGGAGAGAGAGAAAGGAAGAGAGAGTAAGACAGAGAAATAAAGTGAGAGAGTACGAGCAAGAAAGGGAAAGAAAGAGAGAGGGGAAAGAGACGGAGAGAGGGAGAGTAAGAGAGAGAGAGACAGTTTAAGAGTGAATATGGAAGAGTAAATGAGTTAGCGATAAGGAGTAAAACAGTAAGACGGCAAGAGAGATAGAGAGTAAGAGAGGGTAAGAGAGAAAGAAGAAAAGAGAGATCGGAAATGAGAGAGAGCGAATAAGTAAGAGTTACTTACCTATCAAAACACTTAAAAAAACACATAAAAAACACACACACACACGTCACTAAAAATTTCGCTGAAGACCAAAATATTGCAGCCCTTACTTGAATTCATGAGAATCGCATAGAGGGGCTTAAAAATGTTTTGGTAGACAATTAACATAAAGCCGCAAGACTACAGACAACATTTTCTTGAAGTTTTGCGTATGTTGTGAACAGCTTTCTATGCATATGAGTTAAAATTGCAAATCGATAGATCGATAAATCGATTTTTGGTTTTTAACATCGATTTTTTCTATAGCAATCGATCGATATATATCGAAATATCAGAAAAAAGAGCATCGAGTTAAAATTGGAAAAAATCAACGATAAATCAATTTTTGGCATTTTTGAACATAACTAGTACTATTATTTTAGCATTAAGTCAATCTCTTAGCTTTACCAGCCAGCTTGCTCTTATGTGGATTAGAAAACATTTTTTTTGGCTGATAAGCCGCGAATATCTATATATACCAATTTTAGAGCTAGTTTTTTTCTAAAGATCTAGCCGCAAAATAAACAAGAAAGAACAAAAAATATGTAACGACTGTCTATCAGGATATACTCCATATGGTCAACAACATATCGAACGTATAGAGTATATTCTGATCAACATAGACAGGCTTATCGATATAGTCAAAAAAAAATAAGAATTTCCTCTGTTTTGTTTTCAGAGATATCCTCACCAAATTTTGGAATTTTACTTCACATCATGAAGTGAAGTGAAATTCCATATATATATATATATATATATAGTAGTTATATCATACGACCAACTTCTTTTGGGTTTATTGCACCCATCCCAAGTGGGCGACGGATTTTCCCACGCCTCGCTTGGCTGCAGGCCCCAAAAACTTATCTTTGGCGCCCGCATACGTGGGTTCCCAAGCAGTTCCACCAACTGATAAGAAGCTAGCTCCCGCTCTCTCTCTCTCTCTCTCTCTCTCTTTCTGTGTTGCTGTCCCTCTTTACTTATCGGGGCTTCATTTGGATTTTGCCCGCCATTTGCGCAACGAAGCGAAGACAGTTGTCCCTACTTCTACTTCTACTTCTTCTTCTTCTTCTACTTCTACCCCTCTCTCTCGCTGTTGATAAGAGCTCTCTTGTAACGGCTGTGGCTTATTAAATGGAACAAGCGTCGCAGGACGGACGGACGGACGACGGACAAACTCTTCCAGCTGACGCTGGCGCGTTCCCTGCCAGATTAGAAGCTTGCCCTGGCAAATCAACTGGATCACTCAAGCGTTTGACCGTTAGTAATAATAATAACAACAAGAGGAAGAAGCAGCAGCAGAAGAAATTACCCCTGAACTTGACCAGCTGCACGGCGCGCGTCTTCACTTTGTTTTTTATATTTTTATTTTTTTTTTATTATTTTTTTTAAGGCGACATTTTGACATTTGTCATCGCATGTGGGCTGCCAGAATTAACCCCCCCCCCCACACACACACACACACACACCTGATAGGAGGGCAGATTACAAGAAGCAGAAGCAGAAGAAGAAGAAGAGCAGCGTCAACATCTGTGTAGCTGCCAAGAAGAAGAGAAGTTCCTCCAACAACAAAAAATGTCATGTGGGTTCAGCGACGATCAAGAGGAAGAGCGGGGTGAGGGTTGAGGGGTGAGGGAGAGGGGCACGTGCCCTCTCAAGCGCGAAACGAAACGAATCGAATGACTAGCCAAATGACGGACGGACGGACGAACGCATCTTGGCCCAAACCCGGGGGCCCAACGTTTCAGGCCGCCGTTTTCGGCATCAGCCTCGGCTGCCAGAGCTGAGCGCGTGTTCGTGCTTTCAATCGTGACACGAAATCAAATAAAGAAAAAAATAATAATAATAAGTAAGATAAAAGTTATTTATAGAAAAACTTATAAAAATACCAATACAAAATGCTATTATACTATTCTATCGTGACACGAAATCAAATAATAAAAATAATACGTATAATAATATTAACAATCTTTAAAATTATAATAAATATAACAATAACAATATTTATTCTAATATACGAAATACTATTGTGTTATACTATTTTTATCGTGACACGAAATGAGAGTTTTAAATGAAAATAATACATATATAAGAGTTCTAATATTAATAATAATATTAATATTTTTAATATTATATATATTACATATAATTGAGTAAAATAATAGTAATCAATAGAACAATAATAACAATTTTAATACTAATATTAATATAAATAAATACTCTTAATAATAATAAATACCGTTTAGCTTCTTCAATATTTAGTATTTTTATTATTTATTACGAACGCATTTTTCCCCCACATGGATTGAATCTATATATCTGCCATCTATATATCTGATGACCTCGCTAGAGATCACATAAATATTTTTTGCGCACTTGCTCTGGGGGCGTGGCAAATTGTTAAACATCAATATAACTTGGATTCTCTCAAAAATCAAAAAATGATGTTGAAATATTAAAACAGGAATTGAAATTATTTTCTCCAAATTTTTCACATTATTTCCAAAGCAGTTAAGCTCTAACAATATATGTGTCCTATTAATCGTTGCGGTTCGTGTTCGTCTCGCCCATCTCTAGGTCCGCTGGCCAGGCGAGGGGTAGGAGGAGGGGGGCGTGGTGCAGCCTTGCACTAAACCTAGTTGCGAGTAAACTTCCTTGGCCGGGCCAACTTCATTGCTGCACTTCCGGCGCTGCGGTTGAGTGTCATCATCATCATCGTCATCATCATCATCATCGTTTTCTTTAATTGCTCTACACCCCGCACACACACACACACACACACACACACACACACACACCGCACACACTCGACTGTCCTGTTTGCTGTTCCCGCAGGTTTTTCCCTTATTTTCTTACGTTGCGCTCTTCTTTACAATGGGGTTTCTTTCTCGTTTTATTCATTTTCTGTCTGTCTGTCTGGTTTTTTTTTTCCTATTAAAACGTAAATTAGATTAAGCAGTCATGCACATGTCTCGAGTTGCATTCAATTCGGGCCCAGAACACGGCGACACTTTCGACTTTGGGCCATTGGCAACAGCAGGGCTAACCAGCCAGAGAACCTGGCCCGAACTCGTTACCTTTATCTCTTCAACAACTGCGCTCAATTATATATTTTTTAACGAATTTTTCTTATAAGGTTTTCAAATATTATTTATGAGCAACGAAAAAAAGATATAATAACAGAGAAATAATTTCTCGAAATTATGAACAAATTAATTCGGTTTTGGGCAAAACGAAAATAAAATCAGAAATTCATTAATATACATAATTGATATAAAAATGTTGTATATAATAAATTTCTGATTTTTTTTTTGTTTTCGAAATAATTTCCTAAAATGATGAAAAAAATATTATTTTGGTTGTCAAAATAGTTTTCCAAAATGAACAAAATTAGATTTTATATTCATTTTGTATATTATTAAATTTCTGATTTTATTCTTGTTTTCAAAATAATTTCCCAGTATAAAGAACAAAATAATTCTAGCTTTTATATTAATTTTTACAATAATGAGTTTTTGATTTTATTTTTGTTTTTGACACGTTTATATTTATCTTGTATATTAATAAGTTTTTGATTTTTTTTTTTTAAATAATTTGCTAAAATGATGAACAAAATAGTTCTTAGCTTAATATTAATTTTCTATATTTAAGAATTTCTGATTTTATTTTCGTTTTCCAAATAGTTTATATTAATTTGGTATATTTGAATTTATAATTTATTTTTATTTTCCCGAAACATAAATTATCAACAGAACTGCAATAAGAATTTTTAAATAGTGCTAGACAAAAACTTTATTACGCGGTATTTTTGTGTAAGAGAAGTTATTTATTTTGTTTCTGTAAAAAAGTATAAGTCACATTTAGCTTAAAATCGGAAGTTATAGCTAAAAAAAAAAATGTTTTCCATTTATCTCCAGCTTGTTCCGCACACTATTCGTATATATATATTAAAAGCTATATCTTCTCATCATATCAATTGGTTTAGTCGAGTTTAAAACGCCTTCGTCTTTGGTAATTTTTTTATGGGCTTTGCTTTGGTAGATTGTTAAGTATTACGAGTGCCTTTTACTTTTGCTTTTTAATGCCCTCCCCCTCACTCCCCACTCTTGTTGCTGCTGCTGTGTCTTCTTTGTCTTATTCTTCCTCTTCTTGTTGTTTGGGCCCCATTTGTGCACCAGTTTCATGGCCTGCACGTGATAATTGCCGCCCGCCTGCATTTATTTTATTTTATGTGATTTTCTTTTGTTTTCATTTACGTTTTCTTCTTTTATCTCGTTTTCATTTTCATTAAAATCGAAGCACACATTTAACAGATACATATATATATATACTATATATTTATATATGTTTGTCTACATAAATGCTTTGTAGCGTAAAAAGTTGAGCTGCAAAAATGCGAAGAGGAAGCCGTTTCCTGGTCGAGTTTTGGGTCTTTCGGCTGGACGGAAGATCCACTTCCCCATGTTGTTGTGCCCTCTCCCGAAATGGAAACGGGTATATTATGCATACATGAGTGTACACACATATATATACATACTTTATACATTGTAATTACCAAACATTATTAACTTGAAATTTAATATTTAGACAAGTTTTCCTTTTTTCGATAAAAATCGATTTTCAACAAAAGTTTGAGCGCTTTATCTAGAACAATTTTTTTTTTTACATTTGCTTAAAAATAAAAACGCAAAACCCAAAAAAAAAAAACTTTATCTAGAACTAGCTTTTGGGTTACGTTTACTTAAAAATAAAAACACAAAACAAAAAAAATAATTTAAAAAAAATCGATCGCAGTTTTTTTGAATAGAGCTCTAAAAATATAAACCAAATTTGGTATTTAGGTACACAGATCAATGACATTTTGTATTTTATAGAAATTGTAAAATTTAAAATGTATTTAAGAAAAAATTCAAGAAATTATAAAATTTACAATATATTCAAGAAAAAATTGCAAGATTTTTTTATATTTAAAATGTATTCAAGAATAAATAATTTCTGGCTGGGCTTTAGTTTTTTTTTTGTGTGTACAGAGCATCTGCTGGTCGCGCATGCCCCACTTCAGCACTGCAACTGAGTGTTGCCCTTTGAAAATGCCAGTCGCCGTCTGGGCACATCCCAGAGTTTAGAATAGGTGGCAAAACTCCACAGATGGAGGCGAGAGATAAAACTCAGCTGCCGTGCCAAATGCAATTATCCGAGTGTCTGCAGTCCGCACACAGTCTGTCCGTTCCGTCTGTCCGTCCGTCCGTCTGTGAGTGCACTCGAAATGCCAGCACCTCGGGGACTACGCCATCCAGTCGAGAGCCCCCATTTGCCAAGCCCAGACTCAGTTTGGGTTCGGTTAACTAGTTTCCAGATGCTTTTTTTCGGGCTGGCTGCCACACCCCGCACACACCCCGCACCCCCCTCCGGACACCCTAATGGCAAGCATTTACCTTTACCCCTTGGCGTGCGCGTTAAAAAGTCACGATTAAGCATTAAAACATTGCATCCACCCCCACCGCAAAAGTTGCCACCCTGCACCCTGCACCCCCCACCCCCTCTTCCCACAATTTGACATCCCGTTGTTGACTCTTGTCGCGGGGGATGTTTTCGACTCTGGGCTTGGCTTTTTGGGACATCCAACTGCGTGAAATTAGGCAATTAACCGAAAATATATGAACATAAAGTTCAGGTCAAATCATGTGGCGAAAACCCATCAAAATTTGATAAATGAACTCAGATTTATCAAAGCGAACCGAACGATGCTCGTTTCTATATAATGGCAATTATTTATGGAGGCATAATTAACAAATAAATATGCATCATTTTAAATTTTAAGATAGAATTCAGTTATAGTTTTCTATTGGATAAAAAAAATTATACTTAAATTGGATTCAAAAACTCATTTCTAATAAATTAAAAAAAAAAAGAATTTATTTATATTATATTATTTGGATTCGAAAACTAATTTCTTGAATATTCAAACAAAAAAAAACTTATATTGGGAAAATATTTTTATATACATTTGCAAATTTTTCGACATTTTACATGTTTAAAATATTTTCTATGCAAATTTTAAAAGTTTAAGTTATAATTAAAAGAAAAAATAAAATAACAGAGTATGCACTTACCGGTCTTTGAAGACAGCATATTTCGAAAAATATTTAATATATTTCCCATAGCAAACTCAAATCTTAATCTCTGATTTTTAGCTAAAAGAAAAAAGAAATGGTTTTTAAATAAACTTGTTAAAAAGTTTCAGCACGTGTATATAAAAAAAAGGTGGAGAAAAAAATTATAATATGAGATTCAATAATTAATGAATACATTTTAATTATAATTCATTAAAGAAATTATTTTTCGTGCTTACAAAATATATTATGATTTGGCAAAAAAATAATTATAATATAAATTATTAAAAATGTACAGCTAATATAAACACGACAAAATAAAAATATTTAATAAATACATTTTAATTCAAAATTACTAAAGAAATGAATAAAATAAAAATTTTGATTTGGTAAAAATAAATGAATATCAGAAATGCATTGATTTAAAAAAAGTGAATTTTATACATAAAGAATTAATTAGAGAAATAATAATTAACAATAAATTGTGATTTGGCGAATATCAGAAATTTAATCATATTGATAAAAAAGTAAACACAAGAAAATTTTACTCATCTGCTATTATCAGTGATATAAAAATTATAAATATTTATCTCTATTTATATTTGAGAAAATCATAAAAAGGATTCAACGAATATATAAAAAGAAAATATTATATATTAAGGTATATATATTTGGCGCCAAAAGCGAATCAAAGCATATAATTAGTGCAGCAAAAAAAGAAAAACAGAAGGACCGGCATGGGATAGTGAACTTCGGGATCACAGCTGTGTCCGTTGATTGCCGCGAAATATGTCTTATTTGGGCGGCAAAACGGGTTTTCTGGCCAAGCTGGCCAGAAAAGCCGAACCCGGGCAGGGGAGCCGTGTTCTCTCTTCAGTTATCTGTCCAACATGACATATGAAAACAAAAGGCGGCGCCCAAACAATGCGCACTTGAAATACATAAAGACCCAAAAAAAAAAAAAATGGGATCAGCGCGAAAGAGACAGTGAGAGAGAGAGAGAGATTATACAGAATAGAGAATAGAGCAGGGCGCTGACCAACGGTCAACTCGAGCAAAAGGTTCCCATCGCAAAAGAAATAACTGAAAATAATAATAAATAAATAGACGAAGGCGCAACAGCCAAGAATGCAAATGAGATCGAGGCCTCGAACCTCGAGGCTCGAGGCTCGAGGCTCGAACCTCGGGTGCCACTAAGTAGCTTGTAGCTGCGAGGGTCGCTCGCTGACCAGTGTCCAGTGTGCAGCGGCAAAGGGTGGTTCCGTTCCAGCCACGTCTTGCGGGTCAATGCAATTTTCTTGCACCCCTTTGTCGTCCCGACCCCGTCCCGATCCGAACCTAACCGTCCCGTTTGAGGTAAATGTGCCCTCTGCTCCGTTTGCTCCCATTGTAATGAGCTGCGCTTGTTTCACCCCTTTTGCCCAACTTGCAGACGCAGTTGCATTCGTTGGTCAGTTAATTTACGGCCCTGGAACTGATCCGGTCGACCTCATTTGAATATTAGTTGGGTTGGTCAATGATCTTGATTTGCTTCTGTGAAATTGCCGGCGTCTTGAGACTAGACGAGAAACTGGTCGCATTCTCACATCCTTTGGCATTACACGCTTGACCAAGCCCTGCCCTTGCCCCTGCCCTTGCCCCTGCCCCTGCCCCTGCCCCCTGATCCTGGCCCTGGCCCTGGTTTCGAACTCATATTTCATGCCAAATGTCCAGTTTGGGTTTGTCGATCCTGCGCTTGGTCAACATGCGCATTACAATTTGATCCTGAGCATCTTTTAGTTGATTAAAATTTGTTTTATGACTGCGTAATTTTTCGCTTGTGCGTGCGAGTGTGCGTGTGTGCGTGTGTGTGGCCGTTAAAATGATAATTTATGGATTGCTTGGGCCTGCGGATCTTTAGATCCTTTGGGTTAATGAGAGTTTCAACCTTTGGCTACACTTTAGCTCTGGTTTATCGCCTCAATTCCGCTTCATTAGCCAGAGTTACGCATCTGGCTTCAAATGAAAATTTAGCTCTAAATTATGACATAGACTATTACAGTTTTTAGTTTTTTGTATAATGTCATTTCAAAGCACGAATTAAAGAAAAATTCAGGCAAATTTCATCATTGGTTTAATTTGTTTTATATATTTATGTAGAGTTTGAATATTTGCAGATATCAAGAAAAATAGAATTTTGAGTGCTGCTAAATCAGCATTTATTTAATTTATTTTATTTACAGATGTGTTAAAATTTTAAAGTTTTAAATTAAAATTCTCAAATTTATTCTGATATTTCAATCTTCCATAACTTTGTCAAAACTTAACCAATTTTCATTTTTGATGGCTTTTTAATCATGGTTTGTCCCATAATTGATTTAAAATATATTGATTATTGGAAACACAATTTTTTTCGAATTTTTCTCATTTTACTCAGTTTTAAAATATTGTTTAAAGTTTAGAAACCGGCATTTTTATTTTTTATCGATTGTGGGTGTCATAATAAGTAAAAAAAAAATTATATTTAAAGTGATTCTGGGGGGAGTCAAATTTTTTGTAAAAATCATGTCAACAATAATTTAGACATGTATTGCTCTCAGATCCATTGATTAAACTCACCATTACCTTGTCAAAACTAATGGCTTTTTGGTCATTATTTGATGTCGAAATTGAAAGATTTAAATAATAAATATGAGCATTATTAAAAATTTATTCTTTTTTTAGTTTTTGGTACAAAAATTATGTATTGAAAAGGTTTTTTTTGGAAATGTTCAGTAGTATATTCAAAATATTAATTAAATCTTTAGTAATAATTTTATATAGCTTGGAACTTCCTTCTCTCTCCCGCTCTCTTTTTTCATGAACACCTGAAGCTATTTGGAAATTTTAACTGGATCGCGTCGCGGGCTAAGCAAAAGGCGAAACCGATCGAAATGAGGTCAGTGACTGAGCGACAGGCCGTAAGGGTACAAGAAGAAGAAGAAGGGGCAGCGTCGCAGGATAGACAGGACATTCAGGCTGACAGGATGGGCAGTTAGGGCGAGAAAAAGGGCAAGGCCAGTTCCCTGGGGCATTGTGCTAAGAACATAACGGTTTTTTTTGCCACGAAACGGGACGTGTTTAAATAAAAGGAATGAAATTTAGATCAACCGGGGACAGGTTTGCTTGGCATTAACAAAATAGAAATAATAAAATCAACAAAACTCTAACGGTCAGTCAGAAGGAAAGAAAAAACTAGAGTGAGAAAGCGAGAGAGATGGAGTGAAAAAGAAAACAAAATTTCAGTTAACTTAAAAGGAAGTTAGATCGATAAAAGATAGAAAAATATAAAAGAATATCGAATGTAGACAAAAATGTATTCAGCAATGTATATCGATATATGTCTATGAACTGATCGATAAGCAAATTTAATAAAAAAAAAACAGTACAAAATGATTTAATGTTGAAAAAAAAACATTCTTTTACTCTCACAGTGAGTTACAGAAGTAAATGAACGCCATTTTCTACTCTCGCAAGATTTGCGGTAATCGCATTGGTCCAGAGTTCGTAGGGTTATCAAAGCGGAGTGGGGCAAATGGCAAATGGACCGGGGTTAAACTGATAAAAACTGACATTTTCTAACCCAAAAGTGCCATGTTTAATTGTTATTGGACTTTGCAACCCTCTCCACTTAGGGAGGTTGCCGAGTTCAACGGGGAGATCTTTGAGATCAACCCCAGCCGCCAGAGGACATTTTTAATGAAATGTTCTTGCAGCCAGATGATCAGGTCCAAGATCAAGATCCAGATCAAGAGTTCAAAAGCAACAAATTCAATTAAATTTTTAGCCAAAAAGTTCAACATTTCGCCTGGACATTGGTCAGCGTGACGAAAGCGATGCCAAGAAAAGGGAAATAAGATGAGGGGAGAAAAAAAAAAAGAAAACAACCCTTGAGATGGCATTCCTTGAGGAGCGACCAAACGGAACCCGAGGAAAGGTTAAGCCGCTAAACTGGTTTTGCGCTTTGTTGCAATGTTGATTTATGAGTTCGCAACCCTTTGACACGCCACCTCAGCCCGCTGATCCTGATCCTGATCCCGATCCCGATCCCAGCGATCCTGCAGGGAAAGTAGAGCATCGGCTGACAGCTTCCAATCGAGCAGAATGCCAATGAATATCTGCCCGTACACTGAGAGAATATAAATTTCTAGAATTTCTAAATTTTTTTTATATTTATAAATTAAATTTAAAATTATATTTTAGTTTTGAAGAGTTTTTGTACTTAGAAAATACATTTCAAAAAAATCCAAATTTTAGTTTACATTTATAAATAAAATTAAAAATTATATTCCATTTTAGAATATAAGAATTTTTGTACATATGAAATAAACTTCAAGAAATTAAAAAATTTATTTTGATAATTTTAAATTAAATTAAATTAAAATTATCAATCAGTATTTGACTTTGAAGTTTCGTGCTCATCAGAGAAATTCCCAAAGATTTAGAAAATACTTGAGCCTGATGCAAGTATTAAATACTTGGCAATTTCTCTCAGTGTTCTCACCTCGAGCTGGCCACATGATGCTGCGTGTTAGAATTGATTGTTTGGTTTGGTGGCTCTATCAGTAAAAAAAAGAAGGGATTTCCATGCGATTAATTGAACGTTGGCTGCTTAGGGTTAACCAGGGGTCAGCTACAGCTGTCGCCTAATTAGTCGCCTGATGATGGCCCAAATCTCGAATCTCGAATCTTGAATCTGGAATCTTGAACGGCAACTGCTGCCGGAAAGCGGTTTATCAACCATCTGGAAACTGTGTGTGTGTGTGTGTGTGTGTGTGGAGCCGCACTTGGCTGCAATTTCAAATTCAATTTCAACACCAGCTGAATACCCCAAAGTCAACTTAAAAACAAACAAAAAGCAATTAAGAACTAAACAGTCGGGTGTATCCGACAGCACAATACTCGATTGCAGCGTCATAACAATCAAAGACAAAAAATTGTATTCCTTTAAAGGCTGATTTAATGTTGTTTTTTATGCTAATTATGACAACCAAAATAAATTAAAAATATACATTTTCCATTCTACATTTTGAAGAATTTTTTTTGGAATTGAGAATTTTACATTTTTATTAAAAAACTCAAACAAATCTTATTTTCAATAATGCATATATTTTAAATATAAAAATCATCTAGATGACAAACCATGACTAAAATGACATCAAACATGAAAATCGGTTCACTTTTGACAAAGTTATGCGAGTTTAAAATGTGGGAGCTATGTATTCGAGAGCTGTACATGTGAAAATTTTTGTCAATTTTGGCATGATTTTTGACCAAAAATTTGACTTTTGACCAAAAATTTGACCACCTCAGAATCACCTTTAATGTTGTTTTTAATGCTAATTATGATAAACACAATTGATTAAAAATACAAATTCAAGATTCTAAATTTTGAAATAATTTTTTTTTCAAAAATACATAAGGGGGGAGTAGGTGATTTTTTCCAAAAAATATCAAAAAAAAATTTTTTTTTAAAAATGAATAAATTTTAAATACAGAATCAATTTAGGTGGCAAACCATGACTAAAATGACATCAAACATAAAAATCGGTCCACTTTTGACAAAGTTATGCGAGTTTGAAATATGGGAGCAATAGATTCGAGAGCTGTACATGTGAAAATTTTTGTCAATTTTGGCATGATTTTTGACCAAAAATTTGACCACCTCAGTTAAAAATACAAATTCAAGATTCTAAATTTTGAAAAATTTTTTTTTCAAAAATACATAAGGGGGGAGTAGGTGATTTTTTCCAAAAAATATCGAAAAAAAATTATTTTGAAAAATGATTATATCTTAAATACCGAATCAATTTAGATGACAAATCATGCCAAAATGCCATCTAACATGAAAATCGGTTCGGTTTTGACAAACTTATGAGGGTTTTTTTGTCGATTATTTCGTTAAATTTGATCTGTCAACAGAAATCTTATTTGTCAAGAGTATAGTTTGAAGTGCCTATATACACTTTTTGAGTTCGTAAAGAAGTAGAAACGAAAAACAAATGAAACTAGTTTCGGGGCAACCGAAATTTCAGCATCATTGGAAACAGCGGACGAGGTGTCGTCGTTCTTTCTCAGCACCTTTTGACCCGGCGCGAAGAGTCGTTTGGTTGTTCGGTCGTTTGGCTTTAACTGCGCTGCGCCCCACACTCCCAAAAAACCAAACAAAAAAAAAATTGCGCTCACTTGTTTGGTGTTTTTGTTTTTTGTGTTTTTCTCGTTCATTTCTTTTTATAGCCATAAAAAGATACTCATAATGTTAAAGATACACTCATATTGTAGATGAAAGCTAGCCGGGTCTGACCCCAAAACTGGGAAACTGACCAACTGTTTTCGACTGTTGTTTTTTTTTTCAAACTGGGCGGTCGCTCGCCTTGGTCAACAGTTTCCGTTAGCACTCTCCAACTTGTCCAGCTTGTAGCTCGTCTCGTTTGGCCATAACTCACAAACAACAACAGCAACAACATAATTTCATAAAATGACAACAAACTTAATTATGTGTCAGCTGTCCGTCCGTCGGCGTTTTCCATTCGCCAGGCACTTGAACTTGCGCCCATGCTGGGAACCACGCAGATAAAATCTTCATCAAACTGAAGGTCAAACCCTAACCCAAAATATTTCCAGATAAACCAACAGACTCCAGAAGCTCTTCTTAATATGCATATAAAAATATATGTGTACTAATGTATCTTTAATATGCCAATTAAAACTGTTTTTGTAGAGAAAAAAACTAATTGTGCACTTTAGTAAAAGCTTTCAATAAAAGCTTTGTTTAATTACTTGCCAAGCAATTTTTTTGCATACATAAATACATGGAACTATTGGGATACATTATACTTTATGAATTTTTATCATATATATTTATACATTTTTATCGATTTTGCTGGTCACAAATAGTATAAAAACAACACTTAATCTGAGTCTGAGGGGATAACATTTTTTGTTAGAAATCATGCCAAAATTGTGGCAAATTTCTCGGACCTATAGATCTCTTATTTGAAAAACTCACAAATTTGTCAAAATTGAACCAATTTTCATGTTTGATGGCATTCTGGTCATGATTTTTCATTTAGATCGATTCTACATTTAAAATCGATGCAATAAAAAAATTTTTTTTTGATTTTTTTTTTGAAAAAAAGCATGTACTCCCCTTTTATGAATTTTCGAAAAAAAAATTGTTTCAAAATTTAAAATTGCGAATTTGTATTTTTGATCGATTTTTCTGGCCACAAATAGTATTAAAAATAACATTTAACCTGATTCTGAGGGGTCAAATTTTTCGTAAAAAGTCATGCCAAAATTGAGAAAAATTTGAACATGTAAAGCTTTCGGGCCCAGCTCCCAAACTTCAAACTACCATCAGTTTGTCAAAACTGAACCGATTTTCATGTTTAATTTAAAATCGATGCATTTTTGAAAAAAAAGTAAATCAGCAGCCAAAAATCTGTAAAAAAAAAATCTGACACCTCAATAGCTGAAAAAAAGTTTGCTTTTGGTACATGATTAAAATTTAAGCTCATTTGATCGTAATTTTTATATAAAACTCTACAAGAAAAAATAGAAAAAGAAAAATGTAGCTATGCTGATCATTGATCAGTCACAATATCTCAATAGTGATCGTGATGTGATCGAATATCAAAAGATCGTTTGGAACAACCGCAACGATGATATATTCGGTTGTGTGGCTAATTGTTTATGATCACTGATCAGTGATCCAGTGGCTGGCCATGTTCCAGACTCCGATGCGGTAGTCGATCGTCTACTTCCAGCTTTATTTTTATTGTTGCCTACTTTGTTTGTTACACTTCCTCTAAAAAAGTTAAGAGTTGCTGCATTTCTGTTTAATTACAATAGCAGCAGCAACAACAAGATATAGCATTGCATTAACTGAAATCAAACATGCAACACGGACAGACAGACCGAAAGATGGTTGGCCGCACGGACAGACGGATAGATGGATGGATGGAGTTGGGCCCAAAAGAGCAGCCAAAATAGTTGCGCCATTTTCAATTATGAAATTGTTTCTGTTTATTCGCTGGTATACCCTATAACCCGGGTGGCCAAAACAGGGTAGATTGTCTGTCAGTGCAGTCTAAAGAATTATTAAATTAAAAAGTCTAAGTTCTTCGGCTCTAAATTTTTTAAACAATTTTCAAAATCAAAATTTATGTGGGGTATTCAATTTAAAATAATTGAATATCATATGTAAATATTTATATTTTGTGAATCACAGGGTATCTGCTCGTCGGACAGTTTTCAGTTAAGCACTCGAATTTTGAGCCTTTTTGTTTTTGGCGCTGCGAAGTGCGCCCATGTGCAGTGATTGGATTATATAAAGCGAAGCGAGCGTTAATCATAAAACAAACGCAAACAGCAGCAGCAACAACAACAACAACAACAACAAAAAGCTGCGATGCAATTTTTGTATCTATAAGATATAAACGCTGGCGCAGCGCGTGCCGGCGCCATGCGCCCCAAACGCCAGTTAAGAGGCGAACAAAAAAACACACACACACACAGTGAACAAAATTTGTTAGCTCATCGCCAACGCCAGCGGCAGCACAGTGGGCAAAAATTCAATTAACATTTAAAAAAAAAAATTATGAAAAAATAATATGAAATATGTTGATTTTTAAATGAAAATGAATAGCCTGAAATTATGAGTTAGGAATTTAAATTGCAAAATTGATTTGTTTTCCTGAGAAACATAAATCCTTATTTTTATAAAAAAAAAACTGAGCCAAAAAATGTGATGAAAAATAATTATTTGAAAAACTATAAATAGTACGAAAATTGATATTGTTTGTATTAATATCATATATCTAAAAGATAAGATAAATAATAAGGTACAAACGAAAAATCAACTATTTTTTTGTATTCTATCAAAAAGTATTTTTTTAAAATTATAATTCATAACTATTTTCAAATGCAATGTAATATGAAATAAAATTGTAATAATTAAATATAAATAAAATACGTCATATTTTTATATATAAAAAATAAATATAAAAAATATATATTATTAACAGATGTACAGTAAAAAATTTTTCGCAGCATTTATGGGTTTTATGAAAAAAAAACTATGCCAGAAAATGTGCTTAAAAACAAAACAAAAAACAAAAAATTATTTGAAAAATTGAAAGAAATTATGTATCTAAAATAAAATGAATAAGTTATAAAAAAAATATCAACTATTTCATATTCTATCAATAAGTATTTTTTTTTTTTTTATAATAAATTTTTTTTAAATGCATTATTTAACATTTAATAAAATTGATACAAAAATGTTGAAATGGCGCCCACTGTGCGACGGCGGCTGTGAAGGCGGCAACAATGTGTCTAAAAGGGGGGGCGGAGCGTTGACTGCCTGTTGTTTTTATTAATTACGCGGCAGCTGCTGCTGGGGCGAAAAGAGTGGGCAGCAGGGAATGGGTTGGGGGGTACTTGGGGGGGCAGCTTCGTCGCTCGCTTCTGTTGGTTGCGCATGCGCCGCAAATTTGTTGCATTTACGCGAGATTTTTATTATGATTTCATTCGAAGTTTTCATTTTCATTATTCATTTTTTTTTTTTTTGGTTTTTTGTTTTTCGATTTTAATTCAATTGCGCTGCTTCGTCTTAAGAAATGCACAACAGCAACAACATCAACAGTTGCAGCAAAAGACTGCAACAATTATGAATGATCAAAAGTGATCAGTGCTCATGAGCTACACATATACACAGATAATTTAAATATATATATTCTGTGTTTTTGTTAGTTGAAAGCTCAAGTTAAAGATACTTGAGCATATATTTATAAGATACCTTTTTAATTTTAATTTATTTTTCAACTTTATCTTAAGATACAATGAGAAATATAAAATATGCTGCTTTTTAAATAAAATTGATTTGATTGTAATTATAATTTTAAAACTTTAAATTGCAAAAACGATTTGTTTTACCATTTTCTTTCAAAGTTTAAGGTACTTGAGCATATATTTATGAGATACAATTTTAATTTTAATTTATTTTTACTTTATTTTATTTTTTTTTTTACTTTATCTCAAGATACAATGGGATATTTCATATTTCCCATTGTATCTTGAGATAAATTTTAAATAAAATTGATTTAATTGAAATTATGATTTTAAAAATTTTAATTTTTACCCAGTAGAGGAAGTATTTTCTTATGAACATGCTTATCAAAACAGGATATGTATAGAGTATATAGGTAGCTTCAATTATATTCTTTTTAGTTTCATTTCGAGTTCACATCTTGTGTGCAAAAATTGCGCTGCAATTTGCAAATTTTTCTTTTTTTTGGAAATTTAATTTCAGTTCTCGGATTACCCCACACGCCACCATCCCATTCCACTTGACGGTAAAACGATGCTGCTTCTTACGTCAGAAGTTTGGCCAACAAGAAAACCACAAATGCACACAATATAGAGTATGAAAATGTAAATGATTTCTACATATTTATACATAGTTATAACATATATTTATGTAAAATATAATTTTTATAATATATTTATAATATATTGTTTTTAAAGGGTATCCAAGTTTGGGTTGATTTTGTCTGCAAGCAAATTCTTATGCTGAGCTTTGCGGGATTCGGGATTCATTTTTCGTAATCGGATGAGAGGCGTCAAAATGGAGCTGAGCTGAGACCCGGTGGGAAGTGCTTCACCTGGGCGAGCACACGCGGCATAATTTACAGTTAGTTAGTTATCAATCTCTCGTTTATTCGGTCTCTCCATCTCTCTCTCTCTCCCTCTCTCTTATGGTGTGGGTGGGTATTTCCTGCACTGAAAATTAAAAATCGCCTGGCGTTCGAATAACGATAAAAGAACTTCAATAAATAAGAGTTCGTTGGATTGTCTCTTAACTGGTCTCAAATTCTTTTGGTCGTTTGGATCTTTTCGTGTTTTTCTATATATATATACCCTGTAAGCATTAAAAGTTGCCAAGAACAGGGTATGCTGGTTGTCTGCTAATCGATGTAGCTTGAATTTTTATGAATTTGAATATTTATTAAATAATCAATCACTTTTTCACTATCGATTTCCTGTCAAAAACTGAGACTTTGCTAGAAGATATTCTACCTTTTAAGTTAAAATATGTATAAAAAACGAGATAAAAGTCGAAAAATTAATAATAATAATACAAACTTCGACTTTAATGTCTTTAAGGATTTTACAAAAATCTGTCCATAAATATCAATGTTATCTAAGACTTAAATATGACAACACAAAAAATATACATGTGCATATATAGATATGTAGAGATAGAGTATCTTCTAGTCGGGCATTCACTGGTGTTTCTGTTGTTACCCATTTGTTTTCGTGTGCGAGTCCGTCGAGTGTCACGTTCCCTACATAAATATCCATAAAAAGTAATGCTCACATCCGTCCGGATGAAATGCGTTCGTGTGCTGCGATCTTCAGAGATTAGGCACAGAGAAAGAGAGAGCGAGAGAGAAAGAGAGAGCGAGAGAGAGGTAGATTTTTCAACACTTTCGTTGTAAAGGCATTGCGCACTGTTATAAATACAAAAGTAATAACGATAAGATAACATCAAAAAAAATAATTCGGTTTTTGGCTTATTCACACGATCTGAGCAAAATCAAATAAAGATACGCACACACACACACACATACACCTGGGATGCTATAACTATAATCGTCTAAAAAATGGGAAACATGAAGTTCAGTTGAGTTTGTTGGTTTATTTCAGTTAAGGCAAACAAATTCGATTGACTTTCTGGCACGCTGCTGCTGATAAGAGATAACAAAATGCAGGTGTCCCATCCGAACTGAGACCAGAACCAGAACCGAGCTGCGACCCCGATCCAAACTCAGTTGATTCAATATTTGGTAAGCTTATCGAGCACCCACCCACACACACACACACACACACGCGCGCGCGCAAATGGGCCAGAATGTCAATAAAGACGACTGCGATTCGAATCATAGATCAACATTTGCCCAGATCTGTTTGGATGGGTGTGCTCGTTAAGCCTTTCACTCAACATAGAGATGTATATATATAAAAAAAAAAAATATATATATATATATATATACATATATTTACATATGTTTATAGATATATGCAGATGTTCGTGGATTGCTTTGTGTTAACGATAATATTAATTTGAATATGCTAAATGTAAATAAATAATACCAAAAAAATAATAATACTAATAAATTGTTATTGTTGGAGGAAAACTTAAAAAAATAATTATTTAACAAAATAATTAATTTATGCGCATTTTCTTAATAAATAAAACTATTGATCAATTCGTTTCAATTGACAATTAATTAAATATATATTAATACACCTTTTTTCTTTTCTATAACTTATATATGTTTCTATAACTTATATATGTATATATATCAATTGAACATTAATTAAATATATATATATATTAAATTAATTGTTAAATATATACTTAAACTTATACTTTTAAAATTAATTTGGTTTTTCCTTTTAAATATTATATAAATACTTTGTAATACAAATTTTTTACATTTATACTTAAGCTATATTTATATAATTATTTAAGAACAGAGTTATAAATTAATAAAATATTAATTCTGATATTAATAACATATTAATTTATGGGTATTTCACAATAAATAAAACTAGCGATCAATTCGCATCAATTGATAATTAAATAAATATATATAAATATATCCAAAAAATAATTTTGTTTTTCTTTTTAAATATTATATAAATACTTTTTATGAATAATTTTGAATTTAATGTTGGAGATGTCATTAAAAAAAGTTTGTTTAGTTTTATTTTTTTTAAATTTAATTTATCGGAAAAATCATTATTTTATTTTTTATAATAAATGTTATTAATTAAAATGGGTAAACATGAATAATAAATTCTCAGATGAACTCTAAATGTTTTCTTATTGATTATTGTACTTTAAACTTGCATTTTATTTATATTAATATTTGAATTTAAGAGAATTTTGTTATTATAATATATACATTTATAATATATATATATATATATATATATATATATATCTCTTTCGTAACTAGATAATTCGCCATAAAATTAATGGCTTGACCGTCTAGCATTTGGGGTCGAGGTCCAGCCAAAGTCACTTGGCATATTCATAATTCATAATTCATATAGAGAATCTTGTTCCAATAGCTCCACTAATTAGCCGAGCCGAAGGTTCACCCATTAATCGCTTCTGCTTCTTGCTGCTCGCAGAATTCGCAGGCGGCGCCTTGAACGCGTTTCGCATTCGCATTCGCTGCACATGCAATGCCAACTCAGAGTCAGAGTCGGAGTCGGAGTCGGATTCGAGTATCGAGTCGAGCACATCCGCCCACCCCAAGCGCCTAAACACAGAGCAGAGCTCCCAGCCGCCAGTTTCCGAGGTGAATCATTCGAGACGCCTTGAGAAACCAGCGAAGCAATCGACACCCCCTCCCCCTCCTCGCATATCCTATCAATGGCAATTTTAATGCCCTATAGCTGACCACAAAAAGGGTATTTTATTGTAAAAGATAGAACTTTGATCAGCACATTAAAATCAATTACAAAATAAAATCAATATCAAAAATCTATCTCAAAAATCCTGGAAAATATTTTCAGATAACTTGCAAAAACATAAAAATAAAAATTTGGCAAGCAAGATTTATATCTATAATAATCTCAGGTTAAGAGTTTTTTTGTTTTGAAAATAAAATTCTTGCAATAAAATGTAAGTTCTAATTTTTTTAAAATATATATAAATTTTTTAATTAAAATATTTATAATATATATTCAACATGTTTTAAGATCAAATAAAAATTAAGAGAAAATAAAAAAAAATTTTTGGTAAGCAAGATTTATAACTATTTTTATATAGACTTTTATGTTAAGAAGGATTTTAGGTTGAAAATAAAATTCTTGTAATAAAATTAAAATTAGAATTATAAATTATGCAATTATTCACACAGTTTGAAAATATTCAATAAAATAAAATTGTTTAAAAATTTTCAAAAGAAAAACTTTACAGGGTAACTGTAGTCGGGCACACTCGTAAACGTTTTATTGATTTGATTTGAAGCTAATTCAATTAAAAGTCTATGCGAAAGAATCAATGTTGAAATTATTAGAGCGCTGATCGAGCAAAAGTAAAACGAAGTCATTGCTAAAGCTGCGAAAAAAAGACAATTCAATTAAACAATTATAATCGTTTATTGTATATATAGCTATATATAGTATATAGTATTTAGCAGGTATGTTGAGAGCTAAGCGGCCAAGTCGAATGCCTATTGGCGGGGCCAACAAACTCATTTAACCTACAAGTGGCCAATGTCTTCGACTTCTGCGTCCGTTTATTATGGAAATTGATCGCGGCAAAGAGCATTTCCTGTCGCATTGTCAATTCTGTCTCTCTCTCTCCCTCTCTCTTTCTCTTCTTTGTCTGTCTGTCCATTTTAGTAGCAACTCCCACTTGGCGTCCCCCCCGCCTTCTTCACCCATGTGCTTATCTTTTGTCTTTCTGCTGCTGCTTCTTCCACATTGTCTTCGTCTTCACTTTGATAATTTCTCCGCACTTTGGCGGCAAGCCATTTTATCCATTGCCCATAGAGCCATAGACCCAATGCCTTTGTCTGGTCTCCGATTTGCTCTTAGAATTTTAAATAGGCTCTGCAGATGCAGACACGAAACGATCGGGGTCTATTCAGCATTGGTCTCTGGCCGCCTGCCCAACGCACTCCAAAATTGGGCCTAGCCCTTTATTTGGTTTTATAGTTGTTTTTTTTTTGATCATTTGAAATCTGTTCAATTCATGCGATCAGTGAATATCATATCATATCATTCCACAGAAAGACAAAAAATAGAAACTGAAACTCTCTCTAAACTGATCAAAAAGTGTGTCTAAGAATCTGTTTGACATTATTGATACTATAAAATAATATATTAGGAAAAGATATAAAAAAAAATTATATAAGTCTTGAGTAAAAATTTGAAATAAATTTAAAATTTTTAAAAATATTAAATTAATTAAATGAATTTAAAAAGTCTTAAATGGTTAAATAAATTGTTGTTCTTTTTATTTATTTAGAAAAACCTGAAATTGATCATTTTCAAATTAGTTTTTGATTTGTACAACTTTCTTTGTCAATACTTTTTTGCAGCCAGAAACATAAATTTAATATAAATATTTTTAGAAAAATAATGTTTTAAAAGTCAAAAACTTATTAAGTTCAATATTTATAAAAACTCCCCTAACAAATATATTAATAAATCTGTTAAAAAAAAATCGATTCTATAAATCTATGATCTAAATGAGATTCGAATACTTTAATATTGTTTTTCAGGCGAAGATCACTTAAGATCAGTTAAGGTTAAACAATGGAAATACTTGTAAATTCACTTGCATATTTCTAACTAATAATCTATTAAAAAATTCGATTGCCTGAATATTGTTTTTATGTTTAAAGATCACTGAAGATCAGTTGGGTTCCTTAAGTAAACAATGGATACACAGATCTTGACTATTAAATTCGCTTGCATATTTGTAGCTAAGCTGAAGCCAAAGATCGTTTGCAGATCGTTGGCTCGAGGGTCAGTTTATAGCTCTTTTGGTACTTGGATCATAAAATGCATCAAGTCTGTATCTGGAGGGGGATCTGAAGATACTTAAAGCAAGCGAAGCGTCAAACGTGTCAAACATAAAACGCAGCCAGACTTAGAATGCCAGTTAAGGTGTGGGCGTGGGCAGGCCAAGAGAAACAACTAAAAGAGAGAGAGAGAGAGAGAGAGAGAGGATGGGAGGGAGAGAGCATCATCTGATCCTCCTGGCAGAGCCATTTCCTTTGGCGACTTTGGGACAATGACGCTGCACTTGGCATACTAATTGGGGGATAGCTCCGGCTCTGAGTCTGTGCCATTAAATTGGTACTTGATGTGAGCCCGAAGAGTAGGATCGTTGATCATGCTCAACATGATCATCATGATCATGATCATTGTCGTTGCCATTTTTGAGGTCGCCTCGGTTGCGTCTCTCCGCGCACACACACAACACATTTTTAATGCCGTTTGCCTGATCCGCATACTAATCGCAATTTGTTTTCTGTTGTGCTGTGGATGATCATGATCCATGATCTGTGCATCCGATTCCGATCCGCGTTGCGTTGCGATGCGTCGAAGAAGAAGAAGAAGAAGATGTTGCGACGACCGCCTACACTCGGTAGCCTCCATGGATCGTGGATCGTCTCGTGGGAATCACTTAAAGAGCAGCTACCAACAAAAATTAACAAAACAAATGATATAAACAACAAAAACAAAAAAAAAACAAAACAAATTTCAGTCGAAAATGTATTTTATGTGGAAAACGTGAGGATGCCTCAACCTCTCTCTCTCTCTCTCTCTCTCTCTCTCTCTCTCTCTCTCTCTCTCTCTCTTTCTATCTGGGACTTATTTATATGCCAGCCGGATCATCAATGGCCCTCACAATGCACGCCAAACTGACATTCACCATTCGGATTCGGCTTCAATTTCGGTTTCGGTTTCGGACTCCGATTCCGAATCGCAGTTTCGGCATTGGCCAGGTGACATAATCAAACAATAGCTAAGATACCGCTAGCCGAGCATGCTCGATCTGCAGATACCCTTTAATTAGTTCCTTCAGAATTTAAAGTAACAAAAATCAGGCTTCAAAATTAAAAAAAAAATACGTTAGCTTAAAGCTTAAAAGCTTAAATTTTTATTTAGTCAGTTGAAGAAAAATAATAATGGATTACCTAAAATCCTTATTATAAATAAAATATATATTTTAACAATAGTAACAATTTTTAAAATATCTATTCTGACTTTGCATAAGCAAATAAAAAATTTATTCCAAAAATCGAAAGTGCATCTTAGATAATTTCAGATGAAAAGAATCTCAAAAATTTTGTAGCTAAATTTAGAACAGGCGTTCTCCAAAAATTAAACATTTTTTTTTAATATATATATTTTTTTATTAATATCAAAATTTCATTTAAGATTATTTAAAAACGCAATTTTATTCAAATTTTTTAGAAAATAACAGCGCAAATTTTTTTCCTTTTTCTTTAAATCTATCTAGCTCAAGAATTCTTTGTTTCTTTTTTTCAGTCAAAAATTTAATTGTTTTATTATAAAACATACTCTATAAGGTTACAAAAAAAATACGCTCTGCTTTATATAAATAAAGTTACAGGGTATTCTGAAGAAGCAAAGCCAAAATTGACAGCGCTCAGATACGCACTTGAACCTTGCGAGTACCGTTGCTGCTGCTGCAACAGCAACAGCAACAGCAACAGCAACCGTAACAAGAGCAACAACAAGCGTAACAACAACAACATCCTGAAAGAGGTCAAGTGATTGCCCAATGCTGATGGCAACGAGGCAGCTCTTGCCTTGGTCTTCAGGCGCGTCTCTCATTGTGTTTTCTCATCAGGTGCGTTGTCGTCGCCGTTGAAATATGATCCACATTGTGTATGCATGATCGTATGATCGTCAACCCCCACTCGCACTCGCACTCGCACTCCCCCCCCCCCCTCCCCCGCATCCCTCTGCTCCAATGTTGGCCATCTCCATGCCCAATTGTCCAGTTGTCCAGTTGTCCATTGTCATCAGCCGCCTGTTCACAAACACTCTCTGGCTGGGATCGTTTGGGATCGCTGACTGATCAACACCAGAACCCCTTCCCCTGGCACCTCTTACCTGTTCGATTGCCATCCCAGATCGAATCCCGGCCGAGAGACGTGCTCAGTTTCATTCAGGCTCATCCTGAGGAAGTCAGGTGCCTAATTGTTTCCGTTTATTGTCGCCAGTTTCACAGTTTTTTCTCTTCTCGCCTGTTTTTGTTTCTCATTCTTTCTGTTGTTCGTCTTCAGCTTGTTATTGATTTTAGTGGTTACCCAGGCGACACCTGATCTCAATTGATAAGCCGGGATCTCTCTCTCTCTCTCTCTCTCATCCCTGTTTCTGTTTAATCTTGTAACCTTTTGACATGGAGCCCGCCTTGGCGTTTCCCTGGGAATCTGCCAGCATAGGGTTTCACTACCGTTCTCCATTCAGGGATTCTCAAGCCAAAATCAGTGAGGGTGACCTAATTATCTAGATAATTTTGTTTACAATGTGTGTTTATATGTTATCTAAAAATAAATTGTCCAAAGTGTTGTCATATATTATAGAAAATAAATTTTTCAATATATGTAATAAAAATCTGTTTCCTATTATTAACCAGAAAACAGAACGGGTTTTTTCACACAACAAAAAACAATAGAAATCGATATTTATCGATTTTAAATAAATATAACAGATTCGACGAGTAACAAAAGAGATAAACGAGAATAACAACTTAAAAAAAAATCTGGCTTTTTATTTTACTCAATTTCAAGAAATCGATATTTATAAATTTTGAGAAAATACGATAAATTTAAGGAGTAAAATAGAAATAAACTTCTGTGTGTGAAAAACGAGAATTGAAATTTAACAAAAAAAACCTGCTATACATTTTACTCAATTTTCCATATTTAGATAGAGACTTTAGAATAATAACTAAAAGCTGCGCATGCAACGTATTTAAACTTAAATCGATTTTCACAATTTGTTACGCGATAGATTTGTGTTTATTTACGGATTCCTGAAAATTTCAGATAATTTGAGTGTGTGCCTGCAATTGATAATTAAGAGAATTGCTGGCACTTGATATTCCAACCTGAGTCATTCAAATTAATACGCAAAGTGCTATGAAAATATCTTTTAGAGCAATTGGAGCAAATCCAAATGACAAGCAAAGACTGACGATAAGACGCGGCCCCAAGCCCCAAAACCAAAACTGGAGCCCAGACCCAGCTGACTATCTGGTTACCCATGTAGAAATGGCCGATACCGAGTCCATAAGACAATCGACACGCTGCATGCTAATTGGAAAATGGAAAAGCAGCCCAAAAGCAGCCCCCAACTAAACGCAGCGAAACCCAACTGAACTCGAATTGAAATGAAGTAAAATGTTGGGCGCTTTGTCTAATTAGCATAACATTAACTTATAATCATTGTGCCAATTGTCGGCGTAGCGACAAAAAGTCTCGAAACTCTCGTAACTCTCTGGAAACTCTAAGCCCAAAAAACAAAACAACAACAACAAAAACTCAAAGCCCACAAATGTTGAAAAACTGGAGCAAATGGGCTGCCAGACCGTGGGAAACGGCGAGATTAATTTTATTTTAATTATTTTATCAAAACGTTTGCGGCTCTGACTTTGACAACGGCTGTGGTTTCTAATACACTATCTTTTCAGTGGGGCAACAACGCAATGTGATGAGAATACTTTTTTAAAAGTGATTCAAATGTTGTGGGTGGTTTAAAAAATTAAATGAATATTAAATTAAATTAAATTACAAAATTTTGTTGAGAGTAAAATATGTTCAAATTTGGTAATCAGTTAACAAAATTAATCATGAAAATATTAGGAATAGTAAAAAATATACAAAATTAAACACAAAATATTCAAATAGCTCATAAACTAATTCTTTGACTAACACCTAAGATATAATATTTTATATATTTCTTTACATAAGATATTCAAATTGAAAGCTTTATATATGTTTAATGATTGCTTAAATATTATCCAAAGCATTTTAGAATATTTTTCAAGAATTTATTTAATATCTAAAAGTTAAGTTTTCCACATAATAAAATATATTCTTATGTACTTTATAATTATGAAAAGAAAAAGTATTTTGCATTTTAATTTCACTTTGAAATAAAACAACAAATATTTCCATTTTTCCTCAAGTCAACAGAAAAGTATATTAACTTTGAAAGCAAACAGTTATTGCAGTATATTAATGTGTTCGGTGTGTGGCCGTTGACATTTTCGTTCATGTTTCTTGGCGTTTTATTACATGAGTTATTTGCCTGGCGGCGTATTATCAACGAAAAACTGTGCGCAGGGCAGGGCAGGGGCTAGAGGGTGGAGGAGGGGAGGGGAGGGGAGGTTCGTTGAGTGGGCCTGTGTGTGCTCTGCTTCTTGTCACATAATGTGGCCCAGCAATTAAACGAAACGGCTTCAAATTAAGCCAAGTAGCTGTGACAGTCTGCGCACTTTGCATACAAATTTGCCGCGATTTGCCGGAGAGTCAACGCGGAATGGGGGCGAAATCGAAAACGAGAGTGCTTCACAGCAAAACGGAGACAATCAGCAGGGCCTGTGGGCCCTGGACCACCCGAGATACAGGCAAAAAAGGAGAGACTATTAAAAAAAATAAAAATAAAATAAAATAAAATACAAAACTAAACCCAAAATATTCAAAGCGCTTTTAAACTAATTTTTTAACTAACTCCCAAGGAATAATATTTTATATGTTTCTTTATGTAAGATATACAAATTTATAACTTAATTTATTTAATTCTGATTTTAATATAAGATTATAAAAAAAATGAAATGCGTATAAATATTATCCAAAGCATTTTAGAATATTTATATATATTTTTTTTTGCTTCACAATAAAGGCCTTTGGGCCCTGGACCACCCGAGATATAGGAAAAAAAGAGAGACTATTAAAAAAACAAAAATAAAATAAAATAAAATAAGAACAAACACAAAAATCCGTGTGTGTAACAAGTTCTCAATAACATTAAAATGGACAGGGTTTGACCTTTGACCGGCGCTGGCTGCCACTCATAAGTTTTACTTATGAAGATGATTAGCCCATAAAACGGACTCGAGCGGTGCAACAAAGAGCCAGGCCGGAATCAGAATCAGAATCAGAACGGGTGGCCCCGAAAATCAGATATCAGTCAGAAAGTCGGCTGCTTTGGTCTCTGGGAACGCTCCTCTGCCTCTGCCTCCTCCTCCTCCTGCTCCTGCTCCGGTTATCGCATCTTGTGTGTGAGCAAATATTAAAACATCTCTTGTGGCAGCTTTGACGCCGTTTAATTTACACGTTTTTTGGTCTCTCGACATTGTTTGCCTTTGGCGGCATTTTCATCTTTGTTGTCATCTCTTTCGCTCTCCCTCTCTCTCTCTCCCGCTTTGTGCGATGCTCCATATTCATAATGATCGTAAAGATTTAGAGCTTTATGTTGATCATCATTATGGCCGGAACTTGTCACATGCCAAACCGACGTCTTTTATGGCCTGTTGGTTCCTGTTTAGCGCACTCAAAATGCAAACATCACTTTGCTAACTTGGCCAACACCGAAAAAAGTGATCTTCAGTTTGGGCTTGACAATCCGACGATCTGTTATTAGTTTTGATTCGTTTACACTTTCAACTCGAAGATCAGTTTGATATGATCGAAAAATTAAAAGCAGATTATCAAAATTTTTATACGAAGATCAGTTGGGGTATCAGGATGGCTTGAACATGATCAGTTTGCTTTTTAATCAAATTTTCAACATGCATTAGAGAACAGTTGAAGACTTTTGATATCAAGATCAATTGAAATCAGTTTAAATAATGCGAACTTTCAAAAATGGTTAATACACAGATCACTTAAAAGTACAAATATTTTAAGTCAATGAAAGAAAAAATCTACGTTAGATTCTGATATTTTACATA
The DNA here is from genome assembly GCA_004143825.1 of Drosophila micromelanica. NCBI lineage: Eukaryota > Metazoa > Arthropoda > Insecta > Diptera > Drosophilidae > Drosophila > Drosophila micromelanica. The sequence goes on from SCDY01000585.1 coordinate 28,310, forward strand.
TATTTTAATATGATCTAAAAATGAAGATCACTATGAAGATCAGATTATCTGCATTTTTATGCAAAGAAAATTTGATAACTAGAAGATTAGTTGGAAGTATGAGTATCAGTATGTCTTAAACATGATCAGTTTGCCTTATAATCAGATTTTCAAGATCAATGGAAACCAGTTTAAATAATACGAACTCTTAAAAATATTAATAAAAAAGATCACTTAGGAGTAAAAAATTTTAACGGTAATGAAAGAAAAAAAATCCATTTTAGGCTATTATTTAAATATTATAAAAAAAGCAAATTCATAAAATTTTAATGAAAGAAAAAATTTAATTAAAAATTGAACCAGATCAGCTGTGATATAAATATGCGATTGATCAGTTAAATTAAGATTATGCAGATAGTAAAAATAATAAAAAATTAAATAATAAAATCGGTTGGAAAGATTTTCTAAAATAAAAAAACCAAACTCCCCCCGAAGATTTTGTCATGCATTAACAAGCGATCACATGTCGCGTGTCGTTGGCGATCAGTGATCAACAACAACAACAACAACAACGACAGCAACAACAACAACAATAAAGTACTTTAGCTGACGCATTACGCTGCGTATTAATGGGGCTGGCAACTTAACGGGTTCAATTGGGTCAAAATCAGCATAAAAATCCGTATGTGATGGGCCGGCTGATTTCAACGGATTGCTTCGGATCGTATCGGATTGGATCGGATTGGATTGGAAGAGACTTGGTACTGGGCAACTTATTGCAATTGTAATGCGTTGAATATTGATGAGACAGCAGACAGATAGACGACCAGAGACTAAGTATCAATATATATCTGCTTGGGCTATCGAGCTTGTCAGCTGCGACTAAAGTGCCTTTCTGGGCAATGTCAAATCTGCATTAATTTCGTAGTGCTCAATTATTGGACCTTAACACTAAAAAACTGTGCCGCAATCAACAAGAAAATCAGAAATTGAAATAAAATCAGAAAAACAAAAAGTGAAATGAATGCGTGCAAATTTCGATTCAACACAAGATTCCATTTGTCTAGGCCTAGAAAAAGAGCAAAGAAAGAGAAAGGGATAAAGAGAGAGAGGGAAAAACAAGGAGAGAGATAGAAAGAGCGCTAATTCGATTATATCAAGATTTGAGATGGGCACGTGATAAATGCGAGTTTAAAAATATTTGCAGATAGAAAACAAAAAATAAAGATAAGAACTTAATAATGAGATATTTCACTATTTATAGAAACGTACTTGAAAGAAAAACAATGTTCTATGAAATACATAAAATAAGGCGTAAGCTTATGAATCTGTGTATTAATAAAAGTAAATTTTTAGAATGCCGAAAATATGAGTTTTTTTTATGTAAAATATGCATATAAAATTTAAAAATCCTAAATTAAATTTAAACAATTTTTATAGACTTACTATGTTTAAAATATAGAAAAAAAAAATGTTCCTTAAAATAAATAAAAATGTTTTCTCTTCAAACGATTAAAGTCAACTTGAGTTTTTCTGTGTAAAATCAAACAGTCAGTTTAGAATGAAATTTTATTTTTCTATAATATTCAGAATTTAAGTAAAAACTTTCCTAATCCTCAATTAAGTTTTAACAATTATTATAGACATACTTTCAACGGTTAAAATAAAGAAGAAACTATTTTTTAAATTAAATAAAATTTGTTATATTTATATATTTTATATTAATTATATTCAGCGTAAAAGTCAGTTTAAATTTGCATTACTTTTTTTTAGAGATGGTTTGTATTTAATATATGCTTTAAAGCTTAAGTGTTATATTTAATTGCATATTTTTTTTATAATTTTATAATTTTTTTTATGTAAAACTAGATTAAGTTGCCACTGAAGGTAGCAGAAAACCTGTTTAAATAAAATATAAACATTTTTACGAAAAAAAAAAGAAATATAATTTTTTTAAATACAAATTTTTAGCTCTAGTTGAACAGTTTTAATAGCTTAAATTTTGAAGTATGCATGGCATTTTTTTTTTCATTTCACTCACGATCGACTCACGCATTTTGCACATCTCTAAGAATAAGATTGTCCCCCTCTGCCCCCTCCTGTTGCATTGTCCGCTTTGCGGGTTGCTCGCGGCTGATCTATGCAAATGCGTTCCAAGTCGATGTCGTCAAAACTTTGCCCTATGTAGATACACATTTAATGTGACCCCCCCTCCCTCCCTATTGCTCAGTTGCTGCTCCTGTAAGGTTGTATGAACATTTAAAATATACAGAAACGATAATTAAATACAAATACAGAAATTGCCAATTGTCCGCAGCTAATCGAATTTCCGTTCCGTTTATCTGTTATTTTGGATGTTATTCGGTTGGATTTGTTAAGTGCTTCCTCTGGGCTTCCTGTTGTTGTCGCAAATGGAAAATTAAAAATGGGAAATGGAAAAATGTAAATGCAGGCGGTGACCTTCGATAAAGATGTCAACCGCAAGGATCAGTCCAGAGAGACTCTCTCTCTACCTGAGCTCATTAGGCAAAAGCGACTTCCGTTTCGTAATGCCCACAGCTGATATGGCTGCTATATAATAATATATATGTATACCCCATATAGCCCGACTGGCCTCTAATCTTTTGTTTTGCCTATAAATCGACTGTGCGTAACATTATTATATATTCAGGGCGGGCAATTAGGTAATGCCAGATCTCTACACAGGCCAAAGATTTCCAAAAGACAGCAACAACATGTTGTTAGTTGCTGCTGTTGCTGCTGCTGTTGCTGCTGCTGTTGCTGCTGCTGTTGCTGCTGCGTGCGAGGCTGAGGCATGGCGCAGCATTTTAATATAGAAATTTTCTTATTATTTTAGGCCAACGGCCTACAACGGCCCCGAGGCCTCCGAGTTTCAGTCTCAGTCTCAGTTTCAGTACTTGTCTCTGTCTCTGTGTTTGTAAACGCCGCCCCCCTCCCCCCTTCGCCGTCTCTGTCAAGTGCCAACATCAACATCCAATTCCAATTCCAATTTCAATTCCAGCTCGCAGCCAAAGCCAATCGGACAAAAGCCAAAGCGCTCTGCAGCCATTGAACGGGCATCGGCCATCGGCCATCAGCCATCGACAGTGCGTCCGTCCGTCTGTCTGTCTGTGTGTCCGAAGACGGAGCCCTCATAGCCCCATAGAAGGGCTGCCCCCTGTGCATGAATATTGTTGGATCTTGACAGCGGCGACAATTTGGTCAAAAAGAAAGTCGTTGTCGCTGCTTGAAAATGCCCCGCATTCCAAGAGCTAAACAGAAATGGGTATACCAGACCAGACAGTGAATTGGTTAGTAATCATATGGAAATTGTATTATAATGAGAAGAAGAAAAACAAAAAGATTTCAGATATTAAAATATATATAAAAAAAAATTCTATAAAAATAATAAATTATTACATAAATTTTAGAAATAATAAATAGGATATTTATTTCTTGATTTAATAATAAAATTAATTCATAATAAAAATATGTTAAATAAACTAGATGCATATTTGAATAATACTAATTAATAATAAATAAATATATATTCAAATTATATATTTTGATTTAGATATGCAACTACCGATATATCATGCTATGGGATATGCAAATATACCTATATTTATATTTTTATCTATCTATATCTATATATCTGTATCTAAAAATATATATATTTATTTTTATTAAATAAAAGAAAGTTCAAGCTTTATATATGCTTATGTCTCATCCAACTAAGATTTTAAGAATTCATCTTTATCTATAAAGAATTAATTTTAATCTATATTTATATCAATAAAAGAAATCCAAACTTATGTCTATATATCCTCATCCATTTCAGATTTTGACAATTCCATTCTCTCAAATCAGATACAAAAATAATAATATTTAATGCGTTTCATAGACACAAATATCCTTTAAATTTTATATTTTCACAAGAGATTAAAAAAAAACCAAATTATTTTTTTCATTTTTATATAGGGTATCCCTGGGTCTAGTTGGCTGCCATTGTCAGCTGCCGCGTTTGGGCCTTGGGCTTTGGTTGCGGCTTCGTGGCCATCACTCATTGAAGATTGGCGACGCAGCAGCAACAGCAACAGCAGCAACAGCAGCAACAACAGCAGCAACAGCAGCCAACGAATCAACATCGACATCGACTTCGACTTCGACTTTGGTGACCGTCGAATGGTTGCAGTTGGAGCCCATCAATTGGAGTGTGGTGGGAGGGGGTAGGGGGTAGGGGGGGGGGGGTTTGTCATGGCGTACGTTTGGTTGAAAGAAAACACACATCATGAATCTTTAATGAAGAATCACCAAGTTGTCGGAGGGGGAGGGGGGGCACGACCATAAACGCTGCCGCACATTTTCTTTTATTGAGCCGTAAGATTCGAATTGTTGTTGCTCTTTTACGAGCTGTTGTTGTTGTTGTTGTTGTTGTTGCTTTTTGGATGTGATTTCGTGTTTGGCGCGGCGTTTGAAGACTGGCGGCCAGCAGCCATCGCCATAGCCAAAAGCCAATCGTGAATTGCGGATCGACAGAGAGGCAGACCCGCAGACCAGCTATAGACCCTCCAGACCCTCGGACCCTCGGACCCATGCCCATCGTGCACCCATCGCAATGTTAATGTATTTGGAAATCGTGCCCGACGCGTCTCACAGCAGCGCATTGAGAAAACCAGAATGGAAAGCGAATGGCCAAACTTAACGACATGCGTATGCTCTAACATTTCATTGTTATCGATAATTATCGATCAATTATCAACTTTGTTGATAACGATCATAGAAAATAGCTTGCAGCTGCTCATTAAGCTGTTAAAATACTCAGTTCATTAATACTTGATCAGAAAGTTTTTATCGATAAATGCCTAAGTCTGTATGAATTAAGTATAAGTATATTTATTTACCTATTAAGGAAACTTTTTTGTCAGATATAGCTTGAACTTAAGCCACGAATTTATACATAAAAAATTCCAAAAGCATGTAGCTTTAAATATCGAGTTTGCAAGTTATCGATATTATCGATAATTAAGGTTTATGAGTCGCGGACATTAATAGATTCTTCATTATACTAATTTTAGAAATTATAAGTTGGCTGATACATAGATAAAAAATATATAATATGAACATAATTACATTCGAAAGTGATCGATAAATCGATAAGAAAACAGTTATTTGCCCGACATAATCTGAAACTTCTACTTTTTCATTTCTATATAGTTGATATTTCTTATTTATATTTATTTACCTACGGAATTTCACTGATTTCCACAATATTTCAACAAAAAACCTTTCAGTTAATTATTCGATTGTTCGTTCAGCACCTTCTTCTGAGATGCCCCACGAACATGGCGACAAAGTCGAGTTACTTTTTTGGCTGAGTGGCCCATCATCATAAAAGAAATTTATTGACAAACTATGCATTATTAAAAAATTATATGTACTTTTGGTGTGTGGCGCGTTTGAGATTTGTTTAATAATAAATTCATTATGCGAGACGAAGGCGGAGAAATTAAGCATGCATAGATATGTATGGCTATGGAGGTATGGAGGTATGGGTATATGGGTTTAGTTATGGGTATGCGTATGGCCGATGGATATTGATATCGGCTATGGAGACTATGGAGAGACTATGGTCAACGAACTGGTGGACCGTGAAAGTTGTCTGCACACGATTCTGACCCAAAAATAATATATAAAAAAAAAATAAAAAAAATGAGCGATTCAATGTGGTTTCATTATGATAATTGTAGAAATTAGCCAGTGATTGATGGCCGTGAGCACAGCGAAGAATTTATCTGCAACTAGCACTTTGGCTGTCTAAAACAAAGAAAAACAACAGTTACTTATCATGTGATAAGTTCCAAGTCGACACCGAGACAAAAACTTGGTCAAATGTAGCTAGACAGAAATCGCTTGAAGACCATATAATTACGATAGATAAAAATATGTATAAAAAATAAGTTAAAATGTTCCATCAGAATGGAAATGGACTAAAAAACGATTAAAACTATCGAAACTAAAAAATCGATTTGAGTGCTGCTTTGTCTCAGCTTTTATTTTTATGCGAAATCTGAAATCTCTTTAATAAATAAAAATGTGTATAAAAAATAAGTTAAAAATATTTATTTAAATGGGAATAGAGTAAAAATCGAATTGGTTTTAATTCAATCGAATTATCGAAATTAAAAATAAAGCGAAGTTTGGCGTCGATTTGAGACTTGCATTGTCTCAGTTTTTAATTTGATGTTTAACTTCTATAAATAAAAATATGTATAACAAATAAGTAAAAGAGTTCCATTAAAATGGAAATGGAATCAAAATCGGACTGGCTTTAATTCAATCGAATTATCGAAACTAAACAAAAAAAAGTCTTGCCTAAAAAATCGATTTGAGATCAGCTTTGTCTGAGTTTTTAGTACGATGAATACCATCAATATTCTTAATAATATCGATAAATAAAAATATTTAAAAAAAAATAAGTTAGAAAATTCCAATAAAATGAAAATAAAATAAAAATCGATAAATTATAAATAAAGTTCGATTTAAAACCAGCTTTGTCTCAGCTGTTATTTTGAGACAAAATTTTAAAAACTACGATTTTTCTGTCTCGAAAAGCGAAATCGAATATTCTAAAAATTGAATTTTTGTTGACAAATTGTAAGCTTTGGCCGAGGGGTGGAGACGATAAAGGAGAGGAGCGAAGCAGCTTCAGCTGCTGGCTCAGCTGTTGGGTGACATGGGATATGCGCCTTGTAAAGCTTCCCTGGCCAGACCGGACGAAGGAGGAAGCAATCGGCATCCAAGTGCAAAGTCCAATCAAGCATTACAACAACGCCGGGCCACGTTTCCGACTTCCGATGCGAGTCTCATATTACACGGCCGCAGCAAGGATGTTCCAACGGGGTTCCAACTGCGACAGAAACTGTCGCAGGACACCCTCTGCTGCTGTTGCTGCTGCTGCTCCTGCTGCTGTCTGTGTCTGTCTGTCGATCGCACAAAAGTTTAACTGCCGCCTTCCACTTGATTAAACACTTTTATCCAAGGACCCTCCTCAGCCCCTGAAATGTGTCAGGACTCGGCCAGCGCCTTGGCCTGGGTAATTTGATGCCAGACAATGATCCGTTGACGCTTGATCTTCTTCGTCTTGTTCTTTGTCTTTTTGGCTCTCTTTCTTCTTCTCCTCCCTCTTTTTTTTCGTTTTAGCCAAGCTGCAGAGTCAACAGCCGCGGTTGCCGCCAATGACAGGTGCAGCCCCTAATGATGATACCCCGCATCGGGATCGTGATGATGATGATGATGTTGACGATGATGATGATGATGATGATGCAAGGATGCACCTTGCTGCAACTGCAGCCACTTGGCCACTTGTCGAGACTCCTGTGCGCTCGAGTGTGATGCAAAACGTGTGTCGGCCGTTAAGTAAAAACCAAAGTACCGAAGTGTAAATACCCTTCCAAAACGTTAGCCACAAATTGAAAAAACTCTCACAAACAAAATTAGTTTTTATGCTAATTAAATTTTGTTACAGGTATTATATGATAAAGTATTCCCTCTTAATTATGCTCAAAAACAGTCTTAATTATTCTTTTTACTAAAATATTTATATTTTTCAAAATTTTTTAATAATTTCTAGCATCTTTTTACTTAAGCATCTTTTTACTTAAACATTTATATTTTTTTTTAAATTTTTTAATATTTTCTAGTATTTTTATTATTTATTTTTATTATTTTATTTATCTTAATCTGGCTGCAAATAATTTACTGTAAATAGCCTTAAAACTGGGCAAGATTTATACATTTCAGTAATTTGCCACGCCCCTAGTGGGCAAATTTAAAAAAATTTAATAGTTTATCTATATTTATATTATATTCGAGCTTATACGAATATATATTCCAAGTTTCAAGTCTCTAGCTTTAAGAGCAGCAAAGATAATTGCATTTACATTATTACAATTACAATTTATAAAAGTTAATCTAGAAAATATTTTACTACCCTAAAGAACATTTAATGCTTATTTCAAGTTTAGAAATTCTTGTTAAAATTGCCTAATACCAAAATTTGATTTGATTATAAAATTTAGAAATTTATAAATTTTCTAAAAATTTGTAAAACATGCACTTGACAAATTTTAAATACCCTCTGCAAGGGTATAAGAAAAGCAGAAACAGGTACAAAAGGCAAAGGTAAATGCGGAGGAAGGGGGGAAAAGGAAACTAAGAGGCTGCTGTTGTTGTTGTTGTTGTTGCGACCACCTCATCCCTCATTGTTTAGGTGGCAGCGTTCATTCAACTGCTGCCAGGACACAGGACAGCCACTCTGTCCAGTCTGTCCTGTGTCCTCCACAGTCCACACTTTTTATGCATCTTAGCTAGGCAAGGATCAACGTTCTTCAGTTTATTGAACTATAAAACACAATTCCCCTCAAAATTATCTGGGTCCTGCAGTTATGATCAAGGACTTAATAAAGAGGCGCTTCCTAAGAATCGAATACTTCTAAGGCTGCATTTTTACACTCTACTTTACTTTACTTTATATTATATTTAAATTATATTGGGAGTTTTGTGAATTTTTTTTATATCTGTTTTCTCCACTTTTTATTTAAAATATAAATATTATATAAATGTGTTTATGTTTATATCAAGTTGAGGGAATATAATTTACCGTTACTACCTCAGGTCAGATAAGATATAGATTTTTGCAGTTTGCAGTCAAATAAATATTTTCTTGACATTTAGAAAAGGTCGAAAAAAATCTGTCTGCCAAATTTGATGCATCTAGCTTTTTATTGTATAAATAAATATGTATTCCAACTTTCAAGTCTCTAGAGTCAAAAGACGTGAATGAGTATAAAAAGTTTCATAAAAAACATTTTTCACTAATTTTCCGCTAAAATTGATCAAAATAATTTTAAACAAATCAGCCAGTTATTATCAAGTTATAATATGTATTAGATTATTGAAAGAAAATAATTGAAATAGATTTTTAGTATGCTATATTCACAATGGGTTTTTTTCTGACAATCTGCAGCGACAGATTGACGACCTCAACCCAAAAAAAAAGTAAAATAAAAAAATAAAATGCCAAAAGAAACAGATGATAACTCATCTGAGTGCAAACAGAGGTGCGCAGCCCATTTGCTCATTTGGGTATTGATTACCTGGCCAAGCAACAACAACAACAACAACAGAAAGAGAAACAACCACATTGGCAACAAGGCGTGTTGCGGCTGTCGTCTGTCGTCTGTCGTCAATCGTCGCTGTGTCAACAATTTAATCAGTTCAAATATAAAATACAGCGGATACAACAACAACAACAGCAACTCATTCGGATACTCGAACACTCGAAGTATTCACTCGGTTGCGAGTTTCGGTTACATTTGAATATTGCAGCCGGCCTCAGAGCAGAGCAAAGGCCAAAAGGAACTACACTCTAAAAATAACAGAGGTTCGAGCCTACTGGGGTTTCTATCTTTTCTATGCTTCATTCGATTTGAAATTTTTGACTGTCATATTCATAAATTAAATATGAATTAGGTCTGCAAATTTAAAAAAAAACTGTTCATCGTTCGGTTCAAGATTCAAACCAATATGTTCCTAAGACTAGTTCAAAAACATTGAATACATTAAAAAATAAAAATATACAGGTACCAATTTTTTATAATTCAAATTAAGAGTTGAAGGATTTCACCAAATTTATTTCAATTTTAATTCCAAGTCACAATTAACTAAGCTATGTTAAAATAGAAAAATCCGTTTACCTAATATTTTGTGGTTCAATTGATGCTATTTTCGAACTGGTTAGGTTCTAAACCGACTTGTAGCCGGGTTATAAATCTTTTTTTTTCCATAATCAAATGTTTATGTATTATGCAAAATACTGATTATCAGAATTTTTAAATATTGAAATGAAATAAAACTTTCATTCAAGTTAGGCAATTTTCCATTTGAATAAATTACAAAGTGACGGAATTTTCCTCTGAATAAACTTGAATAAAGTGCAGATTACCCGCTCTTTTCGCTGAGTGTACCAACAGCAGCCACGGCCACATCCCCAGCCACATCCACATCCACATCGAGCATAGTCTCAGATAACTCCAATGCGAGTTCCCTTTTTGTTTTGTCCCTGACAAAACTTCCACTTCCTCTGGGCCAAACGGTATTGGAATTGGGTTGGTAACTGGAAATCGGAATTGGAAATGCCAGTTTTTGGCTTGGGCTTATTTAATTCTGCGTTTGTCACATGCTGTGTAAATATTTTGGTTAGCTGATAAAAAAAAAATATAATAATAAAGGAGTGTGCTCTAGTCGCGCGTGCCAGACTGCCAGATACCCTGTATAATATAAAATTTAAAAAAATTATCTTCTTAAAGTAGCGACTTTAGCTAAAAATCAAATTAAATTCTTTTGCTGAGCTGATCGATAAATATCGAATTAAATATTGAATGTTATCGAAGAAAAACAATTATGAACTGGCTTAGATAAATTTTTTGATTAGCAGGAAGTGTATTTTGAATTGGGCTACAGGATATACATAATTAATCGAGACAAAAAATCGATAAATATCGAATTAACTATTGGAAGTTATCGAAGACAACAGATTATGAATTTTCTTAGATACATTTTCTGAATAGCAGGAAGCGTGTGTGAATTTGGGTACAGGGTACAAATAGGTGGAAAGAGAAAAGAAGAGCTGTGGAAAAGCAGCGCGGGCGGAGGAGGAGGAAGGTGAAAAATGCAAGCGGACGGGTGAAAAGCGCACGCAGATGCATTTTTCGAGCGCGTGTTTGCTGTTCCTTGTGCCCGATGTGTGTTTGCCGTTCATAAGCCAGGGGATACACACACACACACATGTGTGTAGATACAGATACAGAGATACGGATACATAAAAAAGGAGGGAAAAAAAATAGATAGTTGCCATGACTATTGTACACACAAAAACACATGAATATTCAATCAGTTTGCGGCTATGTGAGACGGGGGTGGTTAGCGGTGGTTCTTTCGACCGTTAGGACCGGGTCTCGGGACCGGGACCGAGACCGGGACGGAGGCACGCGCCCCCGCCTAGAAACGGCGGGTCCCCGGGAACTACGGAGCTGGGTCACACGATTGCCATGGGGCGCAAAATTGAGCGCAACGTAAACGAGACTAAACAAACCAAGTGATGAGAAGGGCCAAATAAATGAGGTAAATAAGATGAAATATGGAGGGGGGGGCCAACGGAAGTGAAAAAATTGCAAAAGAGTTACATAGAAGAGACGAAGATGAAAAGAAAAAAAATTTCAAAAAAAAAACAAAAAATTCAAGCTTTTAAAAATAAAATAAAAAATTCAAATAATAATAATTTAAAATTTTAGAAAAAAAAATTATATAAAGAAATCATAGGAAGCAGAAAAAGGGAAGAAGAATGGAATGAAGAATAAAATAACAATAAAGAATATATTGAGAATAATTATAAAAAAAAACCAGTTAAACTTAAAAATAAAATATATATATTTTTTATAAAAAACAGATATTAAGACTGATTTTAAAATATCTTTAAAAAAAGAGATAGAAATAAAGTGAAAATAAAAATTAAAATACAAACATGATTTGGTATATATATATGGATATTTATTCGAATGAAGGAAATCGGACTGACACAAGTTTTTATTATAGCTATATCTTGCCCACCTTGCTGCTGGTGGGGTGACGAAATTTAATTTACCAACCGATTTCATCAGCGTTGGGATCTTGATCCCACTGAGAGGGAGAGCATTGGATCGCTGGGGCAATAACAGAAACAAAGTCAAATATCGTATCGAACAGCGGGCAATAAGCCAAAGTCGAAGCACAAACACACACATGGAATTATGTGTGCATGTGTGTGTGTGTTTATGTAAGTAGGTAACATTATCAAGAATAAATAGATAACGAGTGAGCAAACGTCTCTGGCTGACGCGATTCAATTTGATTCTTAAAAAAAGACACCACACAAAAAAAAATACAAAAAGAAGAGCATAAAATAAAAAACTATATAAAATACTTTTAAGCGACTTGCCGAATAGGAAATACCCTTAATATAAAATAGTAAAATAAATATAAAAAAAAAATTGTATTCTTAGTACATTTGACGTCTTTAAAAATTATATAATATTATAATTCATATGATTTTTTTTTTTCAAATTTTTCTAAGTTTTTAAAGTTGAAATTTTGTAATGAATTTTAGAAAAAATTATAAACGCATTTTAGTGTTTGTTTAACAATAAATGCCTCTTAAAAATATCTTAAAAAATTGTTAAAAAACAAAAAAAATGTAAAAAATTCAAACTTTAAATTTGTTAAAAAATATTTTAAAAAAATTTTGACTTTTTTAGTGTTTGTATAACAACAAATTCTTCTCAAAAATATTTTATAAAATTCCAAAAAGTTTAAATTTTCTATGAATTTGAATGTTTTTTTTAAATTTTACTATTAAATGAAGCAAAACATATATTTTTATTTCTATTTTGATCATTTAGAAATTTGACCTGACACCCAAAGAAAAAAGTGTAATTCAATTCAATTCTGACAAAGTCAGAATTCTCTTCGTGAGGGCATTTGAAATCAAAATGATCATTGAACGAACGAACGACAAAACAAAAAAAGCCAAGCGACAAACGACGACGACGACAAATTCACCTGGCCCTGATATCAGGCGACGCTGCCATCATCATCGGCGACGCTGCCATCGTCGGCTTAAATCTCAAGAGCACACACACACGGACACGTAACACCACCCTAGACCACCCCACCCCCACCCCTCCTCAAAAGTGGGTTGTGAGCGAGTGCACAGTTTGTTCGCGTTATCGGCTGGCAAAATCATCGATCATCTCAAATTCACGATCCATCATCATTAGCGATAAGTCCGTGGGGTTCTGTTGTTCCCCGGAAATACTCTTGAAGTTCCACAATTTGCCGCCCCGGCCCCGGCCCCGTCCCCCGCATTGGAGGCAGTGAGGAGGCAGATCTTGACAAGAGCCAACTTCAACAATGATCTATGATTGTTTTGCGCACTTTGCACCTGAATACGTACTGCCCCCGGGTTTGGCCCATTCGAAATTCACGAAATCAAAGCCTGCACTAAAAGCAAATGACATCAAAAAAAAATGGGTAGATTGCAGTCGGGTGTAACCGACAGCGCAATACACGTTTGCTGAAACAGCTTAAAGCAGTCGAAATTATTAAAAATAATATATAGTTTTTTGTTGAAAACTATGGGAAATACAGCTCAAAATTTGACAAAGAAATATATAAAAAAAAAACTGGAAAACCCAAATTTTGTCAAGAAATTCCTATTTTTAAATATAAAACTTTTATCATGTATTTAAGCTAAAAAATTCTCTTTAGTTTAAAAACATGTAAAAAAATAAAACATATTGAACTCAATTTAAATGTTTCAAATACTCAAAATCCACATATACTTTGTACTAGATAAATAATATTTTTTAAAACATTTTTTTTCTGAGTGTATGTAATCCAATATGCTCTTTTCGCTTCGTTAAGTTTAATGAAAACATAAAACAGATATAAATATATTAGCTTGACAACAAATTTCTTTTCTAAAACGCCTGAAATTTTGTTTAAATATAATTTTTTTAGTTAAAAACGTTTTGAAAAAATAAAATATTTGGAACTTTATTTGAAAACGTTTCAAATTTTATAATTTATGCCATATAAATATTATTTTTTAAATAATAAAAATATAAATGCAATTCTTTTCTGAGTGTATTGTACGGAACCTTTTGGATTCCGTAAAGTGTAACGGTTAATGTCTATCGTTCTGCGTCTTTGACTGATGGACGTGTCCACGTAGCCGTACCCGGATTCCATTTTGCCTTGGGGCCTGCTTTTATCTTTATTGTGGGGCCTCCATTGCCACATTAGCTCAGTTTTTGTTTTTCTTTTCTTTTCTATTTTTTTTTTGTTGCTAGTTTTTTTTTTAAGAAGCGTAAGGCCCAATTGATTGGCCTGCAAAATCGTGTCACGTGCTCGATTATAAAGCCAAGATATATGAACGTTGTGTAAACAATTTCTAATGCAGTCGGCCAAATGCGTTCGTTTGCTGCTCTCTTCCCACATTGCCAATTTTTATGACATTAATTTTCCACTTATTTATATGATTTTATGGAGCTACACTGGACAACAATTATTCAATGGGGAAGGCCGTTTATTCTCGCGCAATTTCAATTTGACATCTTTATCTTTATTTCATTTCTGTTGGGAAATAACCTTCTTATAACTGATGAATAGTTCTGGTTGATACCTTGTAGATATTTGAAAGGGGTATATTTTAGTCGAGCACAAGAAAAAAGTCCAGGTCTACTCATATCGATCTGTCCATCTGTTATCGATCAGTAAATTGCTTTCAATTTTAAAATCAGGCAATCGAATATAGTAAAATTTCGATAAATATCGATTTTGTGCTGGCTGCGCACAGAGTAGCCTTTAGTCGGGCACAGCTCGTGAGACCGGTTTCTTTTTTGTGTTTAAAGCTTCAATTTTGTGCAGTGTACTGCACGATTATCTGTAGGAGGCAGCTGCCATAAAGCGAACACGATCTATCGATCTATTGGCACCGCCGAGATAAGAGATATTATGGTGACCAAGATAGGCAATAAGTATTCCAGTATTTTACTATTTGTAATATACCCTTACACACACGCTCACACACACACAGGCACGCTCACTGACGCCAATCGTTGAGCCAGGCAAAGCCCAAAAAAAAAAGAAGAAAAATATAAGTAACATCGTTGCAGTCGAGTGCAATCGACTGCGCAATACTCTGTGATAAGAACTCAGCGCGATTTGTTGGGACGTGGCTTGATCTTAAGAGCTTAAAGATTTTTACTTTTTACTAATTAATTTATAACAATAATCAACTAGGTATAATAATAGAGAAAAAATTTACCCAAAACGATAATGAAATCAAGAAAATTCTGATAAAATTTTATAATTTATTTTTAAAAATTTAAAAATTAAAAATTAATTTAAAGTCTCTTTTTGTATTGTAACAATTTATTATTTTTCCCCCATTTAGCCAATATCTTTCTTTACACGATTTCAGACACGAGCTTATATTGTGTAAAAAGAAGACAATTAGTTGTATATTGCAAATTTCCTACAAAACGAACACACTCATCCCCCCCACTCATATTTCCGATTTTCAATTTGTGCACGAGGTATTAAAAATAAGTATCTGTAGCTATCTGTTTGTTCGCGGGCCTCTGGCGGGTTTTAGCGGTAAAGACGCTGTAAACGATTTTTAAGCCCTCGCCGACTTGGAAATGGCGCGTGATATGAGCGTAGTTTTGTATTTTATTTGTTTTTAGTTCAAATCTTTGACTTTGCCAATGGATTGCATCAGTGATCACATTTTGGGGATCACAGTTCCAGTCGCCATACCATACCGACCAGCTGCTGACTCAGCGGCATGAATCACAAATTGGGGATCTACGTACTTAGCGGTATCAGTTCCAAAATATCTATTTCTATCTACACTTGGCGAACCAAATTGGCTAAAAGTGTTGCGCTTACAACTGGTTCCGAATTTTGGTGAATATAACATTTAACTATTGAATATTTATTTATTATTTGTTTAAATGACAAAGTTGGGTTCGAGCCTTCGTCACATTATTTGAATTTTAAAAGGCAGAAATGTTAAATTTGTTACTTATAAGATAATGTTTTATTCATTTGTATTTTTTATTATTTGTTTTTAATTGGCAGGTCGAAAATTTGCTATGAACTCTTGTTGTTTAGTGTTGCAGGTTCGAGCCGATTCGGTTCATATTTGTATATACATTCATATATTTTTGCACAGTTTTATTCTTTTTAGTTTTTTCTCTGTGTGCATGCATAAATCGCCAAATGACGCTGAGTTCGATGAGTTCCGTTTGTGTGTTTGTTTTGGACACGTTGCTGTCCAATTGTTTCCAGTTAAACTCATTATGTAATTGTTGAAATGAGCACATTACACACCACATCCATCTAATACCTTTACCCTATATACACACATATGATTATTATATACACAATACTCCCATTGGGCTGCCAACATTATATCCTTTGGATTTCTTAGATGTCTGGCGGCGAATCAATAAAAAGCTAACGCATAATTTATAGGCACAACCTCAGGAGACTGAAGCCTCCCCAAACCCAACTAACTGTCCATCGTTTATGTATTGTCAGTCTATTGATTCTACACTGAGCGACCAAATTAGGCCACCTTGTATTATAAATTATAAAATATGTCAATTACCAAATAAAATAATATGAAAAAATGTCATAAATTGTGTTAAAAACTAAGATTATTTATAGTTTTTAGTTAGCATATAATTAATCAAATCTAATTAACTTACCTCGCAAATTCACTCAGTAATGCCAGATTTGAGGTATTTTAGGTAAATATAAATAAAAATATTGGTCACCCCGAACTTCTCGAGTCCATTTTTGAGTCGTTCGTAAATATTTGAACTGTTGTTGTTTATTTGAAGTAGATTCGGGACATTATGTAGTCTGAAAAAAAAAAAAAATATGTTTTAGATATTATTACAATTATATGTTAGTCCCGTATTCGATTCTAAACTAAGTTTAGATTTATAAAGATAAGAATTATGCATTTCAACTATTTAAATAAATGTTTAAAATTCTTAACATAAATTCTTATTTAATAAATTTATTCATGTAATCGTTTTGGCGGAATTGAATTCTTCACTGAATAAAATTAAAATAATTAAAATTAAAATTGTAAAAATGTTGCTACTAAATCTGTATATTGGAGTTATATAGTATTGCTAACTAGCAACTAGGTATTGATATAGACCTTTTAATTCTACACTGAGCAAAAAGGGAACAACAAATAATATACGTAAATTAAATTGAAATTAAATAATTATATAAATATATAAAATTATGCACTGATATATTGAAGAAAAAAAGATTATATTTTTAAAATAAATTTTAAATGATATTTTGTAGCAGATTTCAGTCTTATGTATATTGTTGTACAGTGTACTATTTGCGTTGTCTAACACACACTCTCTCTCTCCCCCTCTCTGTGGATACACGTTCCCACCTCCCATTTTCACACACCCACTGAACACACAGCCTGACCAACTGAAGAAGAGTAGAAAGAAGAAGAGGCACCAAAATGGGGATAACATCGTTTTGTGTCTGGGGGTTGCTTGTGCACAGCTCTCTGCGCGCGTGTGTGTGTGTGTGTGTGTGTGTGTATCTTGCAGATACAGATACACAAGTGTTGCCAGGCTACCAAAACCATGAGAATTGTACATAACAAACCAAAACAGTTGAATCGGCTGCTCTTCTCCAGCGAGCATAGGGGTGAACACAGCCACCCCACACCCTAGCCCCCCCCCCTCAAAAAAAATAAAAAATTCCCCCCTCTTGCTGCTGCTGCTGATGTTGTCATTGGCCAGCCGCCGCCCGCATGATTTCATCTGACAACAACAACAACAACAATAACCTGCTGCTGGATGCAGCAACAGCAGCAACAGCAAACTGAAATCGATAAAATGTATCTGCTGCTGCTGCTGGCTCTGGAAAATGTATCTGCAGCTGCTTCAACGACTGTTTTGTGGTTCGTTGACTAAATGCGGGCGTGTGCGTTATATACACAATCTATATACAGCCTAAATACAACTGTTTTTATATATATATACAGTATAAACTCGATATGATAAGCAGCATCAAATAAAAGAAAATAATCTTTAAAAAAAATATAAAAAAAAGTTCTATATATTACTAAAATGTTTAAGTAAATTGTATTATAAAAATTAATAAACAACAATATACATAAATTAATTTTACAATATTTTAATAAGAATAAGGTAAATTTACTTTGATTAATTGATTAATTTTCTAAGATTATTCATTATAAATACAAAATATTAATTTGATTAATTAAACGTGTGAATTGAATTTTTGATATTTAAAAAAAATTAAATAAATTGAAAAAGTTAATTTTATTCATGTTAATTTGATTGTCTCTATTGGTTTCTAATTATTGGGCGAGCACTGTATGTACATACATATGTACATATTTACATCAGGCATGACTAATCGTACATTATGCTGTGTATCTGCCTTGGCCAGAAAAATCAATGCGCAGAGCAGAGCAGAGCAGAGTCCGAAGAGCAAACGAATCACAAAAACGCAAGTCACGCGGCGCATGCAGAGATGTACACACACACATACACAAGTAATGTATACAGACATAAAACTGTGTAAATGGTCGGTCCTGCGCAGCAGCAGAAGCTGAGACAGAGATAGCAGCAGCCGAGAGGCTGCTGTGGTTGGCTCACACACGTACACACAAGGCACACGCACACACACACACACACACGCAGAGAGAGACCTGCATATAACACAGGGTTCACAGTGAGAACAAATCTCAACGGCAAAAGGAAGCAACAGCAAAAATGAAACGAGAAGGAAACATCACCAGCAGCAGCAGCAGCAAAAGCTGCTGGCGTCAGCGTCGGCGTCGCCGTCGTTTTGCCCAATTGCCAGGCGGCAATTTATCAGCGTTCCTGCTGCGCAAGATGCGACGCGTTGCGACGCCGCAGCGCTGTCGCTTGCTCTTGCGCGCGCTCTCTCACTCTCTCTCGCTTGCTCGCTCGCTAGCTCTCTGCCCGCGTATCTATGTGGCTTATCTGTGTGAGCTGTGTGCTTGTGTGCGTGCGCTCTCTCTCACGCTGCCAAAGCGCTCTCTGCTGCTGCTGCTGCTGCTGCTGTGGCGTCTGGCTATGCGCTTTGATTACACCTGAGTAGCTGTTGTTGTTTTTTTTTTTTGTTTCTGCTGCTGCTGTTTGGTTTTTCTTCGGCAAAGTCGTTGAACGCGCCCGCGCTTCGTGTGTCGTTGAGTTTGTCGACGTCGCCGTGAACGTCAACGTCAACGTCAGCGTTCGCTTCGCTGTCGCTGCTTCAATTGAATTGTAATGAGCGTGTGGCGGCTCATTGTTGTAGTTGTTGTTGTAATTGTTGTTGGCTGCTTCTTTTTTTTTGGAAAATTTGTTAAATTTTCGTCACCAGCTTTACGGTTTTTTGCGTTTTGTTGTGTCGCTGTTAATGCGTTTTAGGTTTTTTTTTTTTGTTTCTTCTTTGCTTTTTTTTTTTTTTTGGTTTTTTGGTTGTCATCTTTTGTTCTCTTTCACGTTTTACTCGTGTTTATACCAATTTTTTCTTGTCTTTTTCAACTGTTTGTTTATGCCTGCCTCTATCTTCAACTCTAATTTGTTTAAATTGTTTTTTAATTAACTATCAGTGACATTTTCTTTTTCATTGTTTTCGGGGTGATTTTCGTTTCTCTCATTTTTTTTTTGTTTTAAGCAAGGTTTTTTTTAGAAGAACTCTGCAAAGATTATGTTATTTTTTTTGTGGCTATAATGAAGCTGTAGAGAAAGTTGATTATAGTGGGAAATAGTTGGCTAAAAAGCAAAACAAAAAATAACTGATAACTGAGCGCAATTGCATTGTCAAAAGTATATTTTCGGATCAGGAATTTGATCTGCATTTGCTAAAAATTTATCGATAACAATAATAGTATGCTATCGAAAGCAGCAATAGTAATTTGGAAGCTTTTAACATAGGTATTTTACGAATAAACTTTAATAAGATCGATAACTATAATAGCTTGTTATCAATCGGGAAAACCCGCATTTTATCGATATCAACAAGAAACATTCATCGATAACAATATCAAGTAATCAATCAATTAATTGAATTGTTCGGTTAGAATATTTCAGCATAAACTTTAACTTGATCGATAACTATAAAAGCATTTTATCGAACGGTGAAATTGAAAAATTTTGCTTTTGAATATTTAGTCACCTAAGGAAACCCGAATTTTATCGATAGCTACCATAAACAATCATCGATAGCAATAAACAAAATATTGTTATCGATCACAAAAATATATAATCTTCTAAAATTCCCCTTTTTATATATTTGTTTATTTTATGGTTTTTTAAATCGATTGTTAATCTCTTTTACTGCGTTCTTTCTGGCCGTCCGTTTCTCATTTGTCCTTGACCCTGTCCCTGTTGACTAATTGCCGACTGCCATTTTCCAATTTTTAAATTTTCCCGGCCCGTGCTAGTTACGCAGACGTCGCCGTCCTCAGTCGCCATCGCCGTTCTCAGTCGGCGTTGCGGTTTTTGGTCTATTTTAAAAATAAAACACGCTAACGACGCGTAATAACCATAAATAGTTAAAAATATTTTGCGCTCTCTGTGTGTGCGAGAGTGTGTGTTGTGTGTTCGTGAGTGTGTGTGAGAGAAATGTATCTGTATCTGCAAGTACGTGTAGCTGCTGCTGCTGCTGCAACAACAGCAACTGGCAAATGGCGCTGCCCAGCCTTCGTGGCCATTTGTTTTGTCATGTACCCCTCATTAACCCCACCCCCTCCCCCTCACCGTCCCCTTCCACCCCTCACCCCTCGCCAACACCTGCCTTTGGTCAGCTTTTGTGGCCTCCTTTGTCGCTTATCATCCGCAAATGATTGAACGGCTGCTGCTGCTGCTGCTATTGTTGTTGTTGCTGTTGTTGTTGCTGCTGCTGTTGTTGTTGTTGTTGTTGTTGGTGCGCCTTTGATGTGCGGCGCTTATCTAATCGATTGTCGACAGTCGTCGCCAACAAAAAAAACTCGCCAAGATTAGCGAAGCTGCGCGACAACTGTTGCGATGGGGCAAGGGGGGCACGGCGGGAGGGGGCTGCAGAGAGGGGGCATTGTAGTGCAGCCAAAGGAACACCTAAATACACACTCAACGATAAAAAATGTTCAACAAAGTTAAGCAAAAAACCAGAATTCATAAACTTTTTTTGCTTAAATTTTAAAAACCTTTATAAATTTGTATATTTTCTATATAATTTTTAATTTTGTAAATTTGTTTGTTGTTTAAATTTTAACTTTTATATATTTTTATAATATTTTCTATATAATTTTTAATTTTGTAAATTTGTTTGTTGTTTAATAATAACTTTTATATACATATTTTTGATAATATTTTCTATATAATTTTTAATTTTGTAAATTTGTTTGTTGTTTAGATTTTAATAGCTTTTATATATTTTTGATAATATTTTCTATATAATTTTTAATTTTGTAAATTGTTTTTTATTGTGAATTTAATTCATTTAATTCATTTATTAATTATTGAACCCCAAAAAGTGTCGAACCTACGCCAATGTGCTTGATTTTTTTTTGCAGTGCAGATATTTCTGTGCGTTTCGAGGTCTGATTTCTCTTGTCAGACAGCAGCAGCAGCAGCAATTGTTGGTGCGTGTTGCTGTTGTTCTATTTGGGCTTCTGGTATTTGATATTCGGCATTTGGTATTTTTATAACAATTTGTGATAGGCACAATTATGGAAACATATACATATACGATTATTTATCAGACATAGACGAGTGCATTGAAATGAGAAGAACTAAATAATAAATAATAAATAATAATAAAATATATATTGATTAGAGCTATATATAAAAAATATACCAATAAAATATAATGAAATATAATTGGATTGGATACCGAAATTCTTGTTTAAAATAATTACTTTAATAAGCACTACAAATATATAAATAATAAAGGATAATAAAATATACCAATATACTTTACATGAAATATAACTAATTAATTTAAATATCAAAATTGTTGCTTAAAATAATAAATTCTTTTTTATATTTACATTCCACGCATATACAAATAATTCTCATTGAATTCGAAATTTCATAACTTTAGAATAAAATGTATAATCAACTATAAGAATACTAGATAAAGCATTATATTTTAGACTTATATATTTTATATATTCGATTTTAATTAAGTATTACAAATTTTTGTACAACGAATTTTCAATTTAATTTAAATTTGTTGCTGTTCCTATTTTTTCAGAATATCAATTTTAAAATTATATCAAAGGGATTTTTTCTCTGAGCGTATGAAATAGAGATCTCTTTCAAAATTATATCGTTTAACATTTGCATGTAAGGCAATCAATATTCATATTGATTTCACATATTTTAATTAGGTTCCAGCTTCAGTCCCACATTGGCGCAGCAAACGCAACTGTACTTTTTCAGCTGGACAGACATCTTGCACAAGATTCAATCATGTGTGTGTGTGTGTGTGT
The DNA here is from genome assembly GCA_004143825.1 of Drosophila micromelanica. Taxonomy (NCBI): domain Eukaryota; kingdom Metazoa; phylum Arthropoda; class Insecta; order Diptera; family Drosophilidae; genus Drosophila; species Drosophila micromelanica. The sequence continues at coordinate 50,454 of SCDY01000585.1, forward strand.
GTAATCAATGAATGTGCTTGCTGATAAGCATTAACCGTTAACTCTATCGAGGCGCTTAGCCAAAGAGACGTATTAGCATAACGTTCTAATCTGTGTGTGTGTATGTTAACTACAGTGAAAACTCCCTTAAGTAAACACATATGCTTCTGCTTTTTATTCAGAGGTATTCAGGCTTACATATATTCAAGGGTAGTAATAAAAATTTTTATTTCAAAACTTTTCAACTTCTTATACTCGTTCACCAAGTGAAACTTTATAGGTCGGTACGAAAATTTTGGACATGTAAAGCTCAAGGACCCATAGGTAACATATTTGAAACATCCATAATGTACCCCCATAGCTCTCGGACCCATAGGTCCCAAATTTCAAACTACCATAACTTTGTCAAAACTGAACCGATTTTCAAGTTTGATGGCATTCTTATCATGATTTTTCATTAAGGCCGATTCTACATTTAAAATCAATGCATTTTTGACAAAAAAGTTTTGATTTTTTTTGGAAAAAAAGCATGTAGTCCCCCTTATGAAATTTCGAAAAAAAATTTTTTTTTTTTTTTTAAAATTGCGAGTTTGCATTTTTAATCGCTTTTGCTGGCAACAAATAGTACAAAAAACAACATTTAACCTGATTCTGAGGGGGTCAAATTTTTGGTCAAAAATCATGCCAAAATTGAGAAAAATTTGGACATGTAAAGCTCCTGGACCCATAGGTCTCAAATTTCAAACTACCATAACTTTGTCAAAACTGAACCGATTTTCATGTTTGATGGCATTCTGATCATGATTTTTCATTTAAATCGATTCTACATTTAAAATCAATGCATTTTTGACAAAAAAAATTTTTGATTTTTTGGAAAAAAAGCATTTCACCCCCCTTATGAATTTTCGAACAAAAATTTTTTTTAATTAAAATTGCGAGTTTGCGTTTTTAATCGATTTTGTTGGCCACAAATAGTATAAAGAACAACATTTATCCTGATTCTGAGGGGGTCAAATTTTTGGTCAAAAATCATGCTAAATTTTCAAAAAATTTGGACATGCAAAGCTCTGGGACCCATAGGTCTGACATTTCAAACACCCATAAATTTGTCAAAACTGAACCGATTTTCATGTTTGATGACATTCTGGTCATGATTTTTAATTTAGATCGATGCTACACTTAAAAACAATGCATTTTAGAAAAATTAATTTTATTGATTTTGTTCCAAATATTTTTTTAAATTTTCAAATTTTTAAAAATATTTGCCCTTGCCAAACGCTTTTGTTATATTCGTTATTCGTTATATTTACTGTATATGAGAGAAGGAGAGAGATTGAGATAAACAATAAAGTGGGAGAGCGTGTAATATTTGCTTCACATCCGGCTTGATTTGAAATCCGAATGCATTTGATGTTCGATTGGATTCCAATATGAAATTGTTATTTTACTGTTAGTTACCCCCCGTTTACCGTTGCGAGTTATCTGTGGAGCTGAGCTGCCGCACGTCAAGTTGGCGACGTTACGTAACGTAAGCTGGTCAAAACAGGAAGACGTGTTCAAATTCAATTTTCAATTTTTGTGCAATTGCAATGCAAGTCAACAATTCGTGCTGTGTCCCGTTAACACCCGCCCCCCTCTCACACCTGTCCCTGGCAGAGGCATGCTGCACTCTTAGCTTATCTATTTTTTATTTAGCACAAACACGAGCACTACAATATAGAGTATATATGTACATATACATATATATATATAGAGTATATATTAGTTATTTGAAGTTGGTAATCCCTTGTGGTCTGAGTGCGATAAGCGATCGATTGCCGATCTATATATGCACATATATATAGTCATTTATATATAGACGTGAAGAAACTCAAGTCATAGAATGTAATCGGGCCATTAAATGTATCTCATGTCAGCGCATTTTGGCTTACGACAACGAAACGTGCGCTAAAAAAATATTCGTCGAGCTAAATGAATTGAGAGTGCCGCACACCTGTCCCCCCATCTTCTCCCCCTCCCTCCCCCGCTTCACCTGCTCTGTCTGTCTGCGACTTTTGTCTCCAATTTCGCTTGCAGCCTCATGGCGCCAGTCACCCAGTGCCCAGACACGTAATTAGAACGCTCCATGCTGATCCAAAACAGACCCAATTCCAATTCCAATTCCAGTTCCAATTCCGATTACAATTCCAATTGGAATCAGCGGCCAGTATTCTTATTCTTATTCTTTGTTCTTATTAATTTAAAAAAAATAGTAATAATTTAAGCAAAGTTTTTTTTTTCAAAATTATTATAAAATAATTAAAAATATTTAAATGCCAAAGAAAAATTTACATAAAATTGTGAATTTATATATTTAATATTTTTTTTTCAATATGAACTTTTTTTCCAATAATTAATTTTGAAAAATAAATGTCTCAAAATTGGAAATTCGTTAAACTTATTTGAAGCTGTCTAAATACATAAAAAGTTGCAACTATTTTGAGAAACTGAAAAAATTTAGATTAAATACATTATAAAATTCAATATCTACAGTTTAGATTAAAGTACTTTGTACAAATTTAGGTTAAGTACATTATAAAATTCAATATGTATAAATTGGAAAGTCAATTTAGTAATGAAATTTTAGGAACATGAAATAATTTTGAATTTCATACAATTAGTTATAAGCTTTATTAAATAAACTTAAATCTTGGATAATACTAAACCAAAACTAAATTTGTTCAAAAATTAAACTCGATTTTAAGCGAATGTCTTGAATAATATCATAACTAAATTTGATTTCAGATATAAATGTTAAAAATAATAAATTCGATATTAAGAGAATTTTTCGGATAATATTCAAATAAAATTTGTTGAAAAATAAATTCGATTTTAAGCGAATATTTTGAATAATATTCAAATTAAATTTGCTGAAAAATAAATTCGAGTTTAAGCGAATGTCTTGAATAATATTCAAATTAAATTTGATTTCAGGTATTAATGTTCAAAAATTAAATTCGTTTTTAAGCGAATGTTTTGGATAATATTAAAACGAAATTTGTTGAAAAAAAAAATTCAAATAAATATCAATAAAAATAAATTAAGCGTATTCCAAACATTACAAAATAAATATTGTCAGCTCTCGTGCGTGCCGTGACACGTGTTGCATTAAATTCGGCACGCGTTCATCGCCAATCGCTGTTCGCTGCATTCGCTTCCATTCTTCTTCTTCTGCGCGCGTCTCGTCATTCAATAGTTACCCAATTTGCGGGCTCTATCTGCGGCTACGTGCCACAATTATGTGGTGCCACATAATGACGACGCAACTGCAAAACTGGCACGAGAACAGTTTAGCACACACATCCCACAATGAACCCAACCCCCACCACCACCCCCACCCCACACCCAGCTCCCTCCTGCTTTTTACCCTGCCCAGCCACATTTTCATTGTTAAACAATAATTATGTGTTTAAAATTTAATTCTTATGCAATAAACAAAGTGCAAATAAGCTCTGAGGAAACAAACGCAATTTCTACAGTAAAAGACACTCTCTTAAAATTTAACTTTAAGTTATCTTTATCAATTTAATATATTATATATTTTATAATCAAATAACTTTGTTTTATGCGCGTTATTATTTAGTTAATTTCAAAATTATTCCTCACTATCCCACATTTTCGAAACATTTTTTTTTTTTTGTTGAAAATTTATAAAACTTAACTTTAAGTTATTTTTATGTTAATCAATAGAAGAAAGATATTAAGACAAACAATGATAAAATTTAAGTGTTTTTTTTTTACTTTTTTATAATAATTTGCACTTGTAAATTTTCTTGCTTCATTTTAGCCTGCCACAACTTTCCGAAAACTGAAATGATTATTGTGATTATTTGGGAAAATTATTTTTCTATATTATGATAACTATTGTGAAAATTATGTTAAAATTTTGGATGAAAATAAATATTTTTAGTATTTCTACATTTATCTGTTCATCTTTCTAAAATTTGTTCGGTTTATAAGTTTTTTCTTGAGAACTTTATATGAATTCAGATACATATTATATACGCATATATGTACATATATCTTGTTTACAATCTTGTGGCCCAATGGGCCTTGCAGTTGCCATTCACTTTCGGTTTTCATTCAAATTCTTTGGGCCTTGTCGTTAGATCATTTTTTCATTTTCCATTTTTCTTTATATTTTTCTTTTCATTTTCATTTTTCCTTTGCCCAATTTCCATTAAGAAGTAATTACGCTGCTGCTCATTAATTTCGTGATCGCATGCCTTGTAAAATGCACGTGAGAGGAAGACGGACGGACGGAGGGATGGACGAAGCGGAGGCAAAGTATTATAACAAATATGAGCACGAGTTCGAGTTCGAGTCCGAGTTCGAGTCCGAGAAGGGAGCGCTGAAGCCAAGAAACAGGGAGAGGGGGGATTGCCGCGCAACGACGCGTCGTTGCAACACCTGCCGCAACAACAACAACAACAATTGTAACTGCAACATTGCGGGGGTAACTTGATGTGGCAGCTGCTGCCTCTTGCTGTGGCAGCACACTCAACGTGGGATGCAGCTCTAAACTTGCCACAGTTTTATATTTTGTTTTTTTGTGTTTTGGTTGCACCACCCACCCACATATAAACTAACTGGTCAATGGAGCCACCCAGCCCAACGTACCGCTAATCGATCAGGGAACTAGTTTTAAAGTTAAGAGAAGCGTTTAACACAGTTTTACACGGTTCAGCAGATGCCACTTTCCAATGCGAAAGAAAGTTCACAAAGAAACAGCGAGGGGAGGCGGTTAAGTTTGCTGAGAAGCACCGAGAAAGGCGCAGAACAAAACAGATAGACTCTAGAAATAATACAAATAAAGTCTGTGAACTTTGCACATAGCTGAACTATATCGTTTAATTCTTTTAATTTAAGAATTAGGTTCGAGCCATGGCAGTGAATAATTATGTTCACAACATAATCCAAACATAATACTTAGACAATACTTATTCTAACAATTTTCAGATTGCACTCCGTATTTAATTCTTATGTTCAGAAATTTCAGTCTAAATAAAAACTATTTATTAGAAAAAAAAATCGCGACCTTGACTAAAGTTTTCTCTGTATAAATAATTCTTAAATTTTCCCTGAACTGTAGATCTACACAGATCCCAGCGAAACAATAGAGAGTCTGAGTCAAGAGTTAAGCAAAAAAAAAAAAAAATAGATAAAGTAAAAGAAGCAGCAGAAGAAGTTTAAAAAAAAAATACAGACTGGAGCAGACCTTGAAACAGTTCAAAAACGTAAACGGTTCAGTGATCATTGATGTAAAACAGAGAAAAAGAACGGAGCCAGACTCTAAAACAGAAATGGGAGAAACAAGAGCCAGAAAATAAAGTCTAAAGCACAAAACCGACAAAACGCAACAACAAAGAGAATGAGAGGGGGAGAGAAGCTGCAGATAATGACTGGAGGAGGGCGAGGAAGGGAGCCGCACAACATCCGTCATCTTGTGCCGGAGGATGAGCATGGCATGCTATAGGGGTCTATACGGGGTCTCTGCACAACTATATAGATGTGTGTGTTTATATATATATATATATATATATATATATATATATATATAGATGTCTGGTCTCTGGGGTCTGGCGTGCGCGCGGATCTGGCTGACTGCGTCGCAGCCGCCCGCCAAGAGGTCGACTGTTGCTCTTGGTCAAAAATCGTTGAGCCGTTGAGAGACGCAGTCAACAGCAGCCCATTTCCCATTTTAAAAGCATTTCCCCCTCCTCTCTCTCTCTCTCTCTCGTAAACAGTGTTGGTTAACGTCAGTCAGCTGTGCAGCTTTGCTTAGCTGCAGGTTCCATTGTGGTCGAGTCTCAATTCCCTTTGCTCTTAACTCTTTTTTTCTGTTATTTTTTTCTTGGCTGCTTTTAAGTTTTGGCCACATCGAAAAACCGCCATTAAAACAGCAACAAAAAATTCTGTTATTATAAACAATTAGATACCCTGCACTTGGATTTAAATACTAATATTTATTATTTTTTTAAAAAATAATACACTAATATACTTAGATACTTACATACTAATATATAAATATATAATTTTCTCTAAATTGTATCTGTCAATTTGCATTATTTAACTCAGTTCGGCTTTAAACTTTATATATTTTTAATTTAGCAAAAAAGCTTTTAAAAATATATTAAAAAACAAGCTGAATCAATATCGCTATCGTCTTTTATGGACACACTGAGAGAACAATAAAATACCAAGCAAAAATAAAATACCAATTAAATGAAACATTTTTCAATTTATGAAATTAACGTGTTAATTTTGAAGAAAGAAAAGAAAATTTTATTAAATAAGATACAAAATATTCAATGAAATATTTTTAGTACTTGAAATACGCTACAAGAGTTCAAATTAGAGTAAACCAAGAAAAATGTATCTTAAATTAAATACGAATCATACTTTAAATTTATAAAATTAACGTGTTAACTTGGACGAGAGAAAATTATATATTTGAGTTTTTTAAAATATTCTATAAAATAATTTAAGTGCATGAAATACGCTTCAAAGACTTCTAATTAAAGTAAATTATTTCTTCGATTAGGATTCAAAGTATATCAAACAAAAAAAAAATGTTTTTTTTTTTGTTCAAGAAGTTTAAAATTCTTTTTTTAAATTTTATAATTAGGTATTTTTATAAGTTTTCCAACTAAGTTGAATTTATATTAAAAATGTAAAATTCGTAGCGTTGCATAAGCTCGTCTTATTCTGTGCTACCCTCTGTTAAACTTTTCATTGGGTATCCGAAAAAATGTTGTTGCTGGCAGTCAACGTTTTGGGCCTAGACTCGTAAATGTATCATGGTCCGGGCTGAAGTCTCCGTCTCTGTGTCTGTCTCTGGGTCGGGGTCTTGGTCTGGGCTCTTTTGAGTGCCCCTGGCAATGCTGACGACGCCCCGTTGTCGTTGTCGTTGTCGTTGCTGTCGTCTTCATTGTTGCTGCTGTTGCTGCTGTTGCTGTTGTTGCTGCCGGTAATGATCTTTAACCAAGCGTAACGTTTGCTTTCAGTGCGTCTACATCTGCGTCGTCATCACATCAACATCAACATCAACATCGCCATCCCCATCGCCATCATCGCCACCACGAACAACACCAACTTGATCATCACGATCAACATGATCATGATCACGATCTTCCAGCCATTTTCATTTTATTGCTGCCAGACATTAACCTGTAGTAAATGGGCTGACTCCAAGCTTCCCAGATACAGATACACAGATACAAAAAATGCAAATACAGATACAATCGGAGTCACAATCAAAGATACGTTTGTATGCAACATTAATGATCAGCCAGACCTTGATTTTTTGCAATAAAATGCTAAATGGAGCATCCCAGTGAGGAAATCACATCAACTGAAACTGAATTCAAACTGAACTTCAGCCATAAACACTCTGCGAAAAGTTGTCAATAGAGATGATCGGGGTCTTTGTTCCGGTTTTTATTCTGTCTGTTATTTTTGGCAGTTTACTAAAATTATCTGATAACCTTAGAGCACACATTGAAAGAGTCAGTCTTAATATCGTACACTTCAAAAAAAAAAAACCACTTTGTTGGCTACAAAATTGTTAAAATATTAAAAATAAAATTAATTATGCATTAAAATAAAATACATAAAATTAAAATGTATTTTTATATTTCATAAATAAAAAGTATTTTAAAGCAAGATAAGAACTTTTAATTTATCTATATATATTCTCCATGATATAATAAAATAGGAGAAAATATGTTTTTGTAATTAAAATTAATACACAAATATTCTGTATTCAATTATAACTTCTTAATTTTATAAAAATACTAATACTAATACTATAAAAATACTAATACAAATAATTTCAGAATTTCTTCAAAAAATATTTAATGTCTAAGTAGTCAAAACTTGTTTTGCTTAAATAAAAATTAATAATACTTTAATTGATATGCAAATATCATTTGAAAAATACACTTGATAAAATTTAAATATTTGCAATTATTATAATTTATATAAAATACTTCTGTATATTTGAAAATTTATTGAAAATCTAAAATATCAAATAAATTTGCAATCAAAAAATTTTTATAATTTTAAATGCCAAATATTTTAAAACAGAATAATCTAGCACAAAATATAAAATTATATCTACATATATTAATTTTGTCAAAGGAAAATAATGAAAATGAAAATTAAGTTTCATTTCTTTTTTGCCAAAGCACACGCTCTTTTTGTCAAGTGTAGGAAGCGCGGCAGACGTTGGATGATTTAAAAAATTGCTGTTTAAATCGTTGTCTGGAATTTTTGTAGAGAATTTCGCAGGCACACAATGGCAAATTAAGAGCTACACAGGGCGCAGATACAGATACATATTAAAGATACAGATACAGATACACCGAGTGACGGATGCAGATGCGGATATATAGAAAAAATGCAAATGCAAGAAGATGACCGCCAACTTGTGGCCAAGGCACTGCCGGCTGGACATTAATGAGTGGATTTCGGATAGACGGGGGAGAGGTGGGGGGAAGGGGGAAAGCGGGCTGGTTAGCGTGTGAAATTTTGTGGCTCAAGTGCAGATGGTTTAGCAGCTCATCTGCATAGCTGAAAGATACTCATTTATTTTTGAAAAGCAGCTCCACCTCCGAAACGCCATCGCAAAAGAGAGAGATAAAGAAAGAGTGAGAGAGAGAGAGAGAGAGGCGTCGCTGGTACTATAAATAGATTGGCGACTTACCTTGATCTTTGCTCAGACTGCGTGTATCTTCAGCCATTCCAACAGCAGCAGCAGCTACAGATACAAATGCTCATTATGGCGTATGTATATATATGTGTGTGTGTGTGTGTGTGTGTGTGTGTTGTATGTAAGCGTCGAAATCTCAGCTACAGCAAGTAAACAACAAAAACAACAACAACTGTTGCTGCTGCTGCTGTTGATGATCAACGCGATCAGCGCCCCCAGATACAGATACAAGTTGTGTGTGTGTGTGTGTGTGTGTGTGTGTGTGCGCGCGTCTCGTTCACCCATAAGTGCTTCATTAATCTCTGTCAGCGTTGCTGCTCCCCTCACCCCCTCCTCAACCCACTGTGACCCTCTCAATGGTTTTATTTTTTTTTTCGTTTCTTTTGCTTTGTGTCTGTAGCTGTCTACAAAAATGTATCTGTATCTGTGAGTCTGACTCTGACTGTGGTTAGCTTTGATTTTATGCTGCTGCTGTTCGTGGACTTCATCTTGTTGCTTTATTGGATGCCATATTTCAACTTCGATGTGATTGGCTGGTTTATATATTCTGGTTCCGGGATTTTTGATGTGTTCTGTTCTATTTCGCGAGATACAAAAGTATCTGTTTGTGGTACACACTTAAGCAGTCAAGCAGTAAGATATAATTGTGACATATGTAAACGCATTTGCCAGAAGCACAAAACTATCTTAAAGACCAAAATATGTGGAAAAAGTATCTTCGAGTAAATTATCATCAGAAAAATGAGATTATCGAGATGAAATCTGAATAAACCTAGAGAGAGTAAGAGAGAGCGAGAGCTAGAGAGAAAATAAAAGTAAAAGACAGAGATTAAAAACCTGAGACATAAAACACAACTGCCAAAAATCTGCAGGCATTAATTAAATTAATGAGAATCGCATAGAGGGGTTCAAATTGCTTTGATAACATTAAAAGCGCAAGTTTGCAAATGAAATTTTCTTTAGGGAGTTTGAAAATTCCAAATATATGTATGTAATGTAGATATATATATAAATATATATAGGTAATATTGGACAGAAGTATAAAAATATATCGCAATCTTTCAAAATTTCACATTTTAATTATTTAATTATTTCTACCAAAGTATTCTTGAGATATACAAAGTATTGTTGTGCTGCAAAAGTATCTTTGAGGCATATAAGCATTCAGATAGAAGTATCTTTGGCAGACAAGAGTTACTATTAAATATAGAACTATGTTTGAGATACAAAAGTATCTCGTATCTTAATATGTAATAAATGTGGCTAAGGAGCTCGTTGTCCTACTTCAAATTGCAAAGGAATTTACTTCTACCAAAGTATCTTTGAGATATACAAAGTATTGTTGTGCTGCAAAAGTATCTTTGAGTTGTATACCTCATTTGTGTGACCCATAAAGTATCTTTCTGATAGAAGTATCTTTGGCAGACAAGAGTTACTATTAAATATAGAACTATTTTTGAGATACAAATGTATCTGTTAGCTAAAAGATTTCGCTACCGGAATCGTATCTTAATATGGAATAAATGTGGCCAAGGAGCTCGTTGTACTACTTCAAATTGCAAAGGAATTAATTTCTACCAAAGTATCTTTGAGATATACAAAGTATTGTTGTGCTGCAAAAGTATCTTTGAGGCATATAGGCATTTGTAGTATCTTTCTGATAGAAGTATTTTGGGCAGACAACAGTTACTATTAAATATAGAACTATGTTTGAGATACAAAAGTATCTGTTAGCTAAAAGATTTCGCTAAGGAGCTCGTTTCTGGCTGTTGTTGTTGAACTCTGCGTAGCACATCCATCTGGAAGTCGACCTGCGTCTCCCCCTCCGTCCCTCCGTCCGTCCGTCTCACCGGCTCTCGTTACGTTTGAGTGCGCAGCAATGCCAAGACGAAAACTGCGAGGGGGGGAGGGGGTGAGGGGTGAGGCATGCGTGCGTTGCTTTTGATCGCGTGCGTCCAGGCCGGCCAACAAAAAAAATCAATAGCCAAAAAAATTGAAATGTAAGAGCCACGCCAGGCAGATGCTGGCTCTGTCTCAGACCTGACGTTGGAAGGGGGGGGAGGTTGCATGCCACACCCAAACGTCGTCCAGGCGAGTGTCAATGACACACCTTGGGCAAGCACACACACACACACACACACACACACACACAGGAAGCGACTTCCCGACTTGGCAACTTTGCAAGCTTACGACGCGGAACGGAGCGACCATGAATAATCCTCAAAATGTAAACGACACAGAAACCTGAAGGGGGGGGAAGTTTGTAGTATGCATCGCAGTCAACACACACACACACACACGAACAGGCGGAGGTCCCTGTCCCTGAGCGCCATAAAAACCACGCACAAATGCAACTCCACACGCTAATGCAAAGAAACTTGGACTGGGACTTTTTATGTGGGTGTTTCTGTAACTGTAATTGTATCTGTATCTGTATGTGTATCTGTATTTGTGTGTGTGTGTGTGTGTGTGTGTACACTCGCATTCAAGTCCAGCAGCTTTTACAATGCCAAAACTCCAACAACGTTTCAAGTCCCAGAGAGCTGTTTTTTTTACCGCTGATTATCTGGCTGTGGACATCGGACATGCTCATTAGCTGAATCCTTAGAGAGTGCTACACACACACCTACACACACCTACACACACACCTACACACGCCATGACAATGACGTACAGTTCATGACTGCTTTATGATGGCACTTTTGGGCCATATGAGTAATGATGATTGTCGCTGCCCTTTGGCCACGTTTGACGCAGAAAGGCTTGAAGCGGGAAACGAATGGGGGGGGAGGGGAGAGGGGGCGGCTGATTACCCTGCCGCATTTGACATGCAATTCAAGGCTCCAGACAGCCCCTATCTCTAATCTATACACATATATATATGTTTTTTTCATTGCGAATGATTTACGCCCTGGCACGCGCTGCATTCTGCATTCGGTGGCCGATGTCAACAAAACATGACCCCAAAAAAAATTGTTGTGCCCCTCAAACGCGCCGCCCAGTTTTCAATATAGCCACGGCAATGCCACATAAATCCATTACGCTGCCGCGTTGAGTACATTTTGTGGTTGCGGCTGCAACAAAATTTGCATAGCAATGCAGTCAATTCCTGCCACCCCACTCTTCACACACACACAGACACACACACAGATTGACTGTTTTTCCGGATCCTGGCTCAAGGATCGCCAGGTTGCTTTCGACTCGAGGTTGCACTCAACCAAAATAGGGGTATAGGAGGCTTAAGTTTATGAGACTGCCTTGGAAATCAACAAAATTTATGGCAAATGGCTTTCTAGGAAAAAGCTTTGTTGAAAAGGATTTCCCGACAGAGAACTTCCCAGAAGAGAGCTTTCTTCTGCGCCTGGGAGATAACTTTCTATAGAACAGAATATTTATATCCTTATCCAATATTTATAGGAATGAACTTTGTTTTCCTTCTTCATAGGAAAGAACTGTACTGAAGTAGATTTCCCTGGCAGAGAACTTCCTAGGAGAGCTCTCTACGAAAGGACTTCCTTGGGCACAGTATATACTTCTCTTTCTCTAATATTTCTAGGGAAGAACTTGCTAGGAAAGAACTACATAGGAAGAATTTCGTTGGGAAGAACTTCATACAGAGCATAATATATTTGTTTCTTTTACGAAAGGTCTAGGGGAAAACTTCCTTAAAAGGACATAATAGGAAACAAAAGCTTATTGGGAAGGATTCATTGGCAGAGAGCTTGTTAGGAGGGAACTTTCTAGGCAAGGACTTCTCGGATCTTCCTTGAAGAAAAATTTGTTGGGCAGAACTTCCAAGAAGAAAACATTTTAGGAAAGAACATTCTACGAAACCCGAATTGACTTTTCGACATCCTTTCACGAGTTTGAATCGGGAATCCAATGAAAACGATGAAAATTGTTAGAAAACACGCAAAGCTCTGAAGAATAAACTCAATTGGCTTCAGCTTTTTGAAATACATGAATGGGCTTTTTCTGAAAGGTTTTATATATTTGATGTGCCTGCATTTTGTATGGCTTCATCTGTCACTGAGTTACCCCCATAAAATCCCCGCCGAGTATTACATGAAAATCGTACAGATTGGGGAGCATTCTGTCTGGAGACATCCTGCAGGATGAAGCCTCTGGCCTACCCTCGCAACAGCCTATCAGAGGACTTGGCTGATCCGTTTTAATCCTATGGCTACCATCTTGACAGGCACATTCGCTACAGCTGCGGGGATGTACAAGTGCTGTGAGTGGGTGATTGGGTGTTCGCACTCACCCTACCCCTACCCTAGCCTCACCCCTCGCTGTTCGAGGGTTGGCTTATGTGTGTGTGGGGTGTCTCTATGCGACAATTTCCTGCTTCACAAAAGTTATCCAACGCACACACCACACACATACTGCAATTGAGGCCCAAGTTTCAGCAGCGATAAATTCGAGCGAAATGTATCTGACGACTGCCGTTGCGCCCGCACCTGCCACCTGCACCCCCCGCCCCGACCTCCGAGAGCCCTGCGCCAGCACCAGCTACCCCCTTAACAGGCCCTGCGGTTGGCGTGCGGCAAAAGAAAACAGTTTCAATATTGTTGTTCTTGTTTCTATACCCTGTTCTCATTGCTAACGGCTAAAGAGTATATATATATATATATATATATATATATATATATATATATATATGTTCTTGATCAGCATCAATATTTTCTTGAACTGTGGACAACATCAATCTTTATTCCAGTGATAAGAAGTTAACTCAGTATAATTTGGTAGTCCGAAAAGTCCTAAAATCAATGTGAACCAATTTTCGGCTAAAGTTTTCTCATTACAATCCCGAAAATCGATAAATATCGTTTTACAGTTTTGGTTTTTATAGCTTAGATCTCTAATTTTGAGCGTAGATTTTTATATTAAGGCAAAACCATTTTTTATATTATTTTTCAGAATGACGCAAATATAAGCAAAATCGATAATTATCGTTTTTAGGCATATTTTGAAAAAATATAACAGCTAGAAAACTTTAATTTGGAAAGTAGCTTCTACTTAATCATACAATAAATAAGCAGGTAACGTTGGTTGCTTTGCTTAAAATCGATAAATATCGATACGGCCAATAACCTTTTAGATTCTTTAGTGAATCTTTTTAAATATCTCGTCTAATGTTTCCAAAATTTCGGGTTCATTTAAATCATAATTTTGTTGGAAAGCACGCAACTATTTAGAGCTAAGTAGAGAGTATCTCATAGTCAGGACACCTTGTGTGTGTTGTCGTTATTGTTGTTGCTGGCAGCTTTTTGCATACGAAATGCGAGCTGTAAATTGTATCTGTGCGCTACTTAGATACACCAATGTGTGCCCACACGGGGGTGGCAGGTCTCGTCCAACCCACCCTAAGCTCAAGCTCACTCTGTCTCTCTCTCTCTCTCTCTCTCTCTATCTCTCTCTCTATCTCTCTCTCTCTCTCTCTGTGTTTAGTTTTGCGCTGGTTTTTCGGTGGTTTCGTTCGTTTGCCCGCAATTGGTTGCCGCAGCAACGTTGATTTAATAGATTTTTCCGTTTCAGCTCGAAATGTATTTTGCAGATACGCCAAGCCAAACGACAGACGACGGACGACGGACGACAGACGTTGACGTTGACGAGGACGCGGGCGAGGATGTAAACGAGGACACGTGTACGGCAACTACACTCAGAGAAAAAACCCATGTCTAAAAGCATTCGCAACCTTTTCATTGAAGAACTTTTTTCATTCTGAAATGTTTGAATCATTCTTCATTTAAAAATCGAACCTTAAACATATTTGAGTTAAAAAATTTCTTAGTTTAAGCAGATTATAATGTGCAAATTTAACCATATAAAAGATATTCTAGAGATTCCTTTTATGAATTTCAATTTCCCATTATACATTTTACTGAATAATGCGGAATGGAAAATAAACATAATAATAGAGCAATAAATTCTAGCGCTTGAGGAATGAATTATTGATAAATTTCTTTTTGTCAAGTCATAATCATTTTTTTTATAATATATGTATAATATATATTTAATGAATAGATATAATAATGTACTTTAAAGTTTTATTTTTTATTTTTATTTATTCAATATCTTTTTATAAAATTTTTGGAAATGTATCTAAGATTTCGATTTGCAGTTGATTGTGATTTAAATGAAGATTTTTTAGATCGGATTTTTTCTGAGTGTTGTTGCTGGTCCTTGCTCGTTTAGGGTTGCCACCATACCTCACCTCTGACCCTCATCATCCGGGCCGTGTTGTGTCTGCATCCGCCGGCGAACCCCCAGCGATGACTTTGCCCTTTTTTGCGTGTCGCACGGGCTCAAGGGTTGTGCGGCCACCCTCCTCCTTTCCCCTTTCCCCAACCCCCGCTTACTGCAAGCCACCAGCTGTCATTTGAGTTGTGTGTGTGTGTAATTAATGCTTATTGCTTTTAGTTTCTTGCGAATATTATTGTTGCCATTGGCTTGGCCTTTTTTCTTTTTCCTTTTCTTTTTTTTTTTTTGGTTGGATTGGCCAAATCTGAATTCGGATTCCATTTGCCAACCCTCTCTCCTCTTCTTCTTCCTTCTACTCGGTTGGGTGGGTGTCAATTGTTCCTCCCTATTTCTCGTTGCTGCACTCTTATGGCTTGGTTGGGTTGGGGGTTGCAAAATCAAAGCACATCTTTTCTCAAAATAGAAAATGGCGTTTTCCGCAGAGCTTTCTCGCACAGATCTGAGTTTTCATTTGGGGATGTTTGCCATCAGCAGCCAATTGGAATTGTTTTTCATCCCAATCTGTTACATGAGTTTAATTAAGAACTTTTTGCTTTTTTTTTATTTCATATCAAATTTTGAAATTTTTATAACCACAATTTATGAATTAAAACTGAGATTTCCTTCTCCATTTTAATGAAATATGTTTTCTCATTCTCATTCTTATGACTTTTTTTTGGCTTCTTGCCCGCTTTTGGCCAAATTGTTAAATTGTTCTTTATGCTGTTTTAAACTTGATTATAGTAAAGCAATTTTCTTATTTATTACAAGTTTAACATTGGCTTTTTCGAACCCAATTTATCAAATTTTTCTGCTCTCTTTTCCGAGGATTTTTATTAAAAATCTTTTGGCCAATTTTTCTTAAAATTTTCAATTGTGATGTGGAATATTTCCAGATATTCTTAGTTTATTTGTAGATTCAATTGATATTTTTTGGGGATTTTTTTCTATTTTATTTTATTGCTGGAGCTTCTTTGAAGCTCTCTAAATTTTTCCCTTCTTCATTGATGACTAACCAGTTGGTGGGGGAAGGGAGGGGGGGGGGGGGGGGGGGGGGGGGGGGGGAACATGATTTTAAATCAATGCGCAGTTACTAAAAGCAAAGCCAACAAAAAGGAGCGTTCGACTGGCAGATACCCTGGACATCAGTTTTAGCAAATAAACTCACTTTTTTATTTAAATTAAAATCAAATATTTTTTTTAGCAATAAACTCACTTTTTTATTTAAATTAAAATCAAATATTTTTTTATATTCCAAAAAATTAAGGGTATTCCTCCATTATTATTATTTCCTTAATATTTCCCAAATTAGTTTGTTGAGGAATTTAAATAATTTAATTACTCTTAATCACACACAATTTACAGATGTTTCTGTATTAAACATCGATAAATATCGATTTAGAGGAAATAAGAGAAAAGACACTTTTTAACAACTTTTTTAGTTACAGATGTTAATCAGGTGTATAGAAACTTAAAAAAATCACAGATACCAATCTTTACCCTCTTTGAGTATACCCCTTTTGGATTCGTTGGACATATTTAAAGGGTATTCACACAAAAACCGAGCATAATGTCCTGCCTATAAAGAGTCGCCAACTCCCCCTGTGGCAATTGCCCAAGCTCTAAGTGTGCCCAGCCCTCAGGTAAACAATAATGAAGCAGAAAGGGGAGGGGGAGGGGGAGGGGGAGGGAGTGGGTAGATGTGGCGGCCACTTCATCAGGCCGCTTGTCAGCCGCATGTCATTCGAGTTTGAGGTAACAAAAAGTCGCCCAAGAATTTCAGATTCATGGCATTGGTTGATTTTCTCATATTTTCCTTGCTTCTCATACTCATTACACAAAGTGCAAGGGGTATATAGGTTTTGTGCAATGTCCGTCTATAGCTAAGATATTAAAACTTGGAATGTATAGTCGTGTATTTATCTATATGTAGATAAAGTATCAATCTATTATCTATCTATCTATTACAAAAATCGATAATT
The DNA here is from genome assembly GCA_004143825.1 of Drosophila micromelanica. Taxonomy (NCBI): domain Eukaryota; kingdom Metazoa; phylum Arthropoda; class Insecta; order Diptera; family Drosophilidae; genus Drosophila; species Drosophila micromelanica. Next base: position 67,413 of record SCDY01000585.1, read on the forward strand.
TTTCAAAATAATAATACAAATTTTAATCACTTTCAAACTTTTTAAGCTGTGAACGAGTATTACGCAATCGGTTACACCCGAAAAAAAATGTATAAAATATTTGTACTTAATTAAAATTTTCTACAATTTGAGTCAAAATACAAAAATCGATAATTTTTCAAAAAAATTAAAACAAATTTTAATCACTTTTGAACGTTTTAAGAGCGGTGCAGGTGAATTGAGCAGTCGGTTACACCCGTTTTTACTACATTTTTGTGTTTGCTCATTTCCGTTGCACACACACACACCAACACACACACGCAGTGGAAGAGACGCCATCATTTAACTTCCCCCCTTCTCCCCCACCCCCCTTCCACCTTCTGCCACCCTCGCTTGTCATTAATTTACCTGCCAGCCGTAAATCCCCCTTCCCCGCCCCCCACCATCCTTGGCCTCCTCATCCTTTGCACGCAGCGAAGCCTTCAGTCTTCAGTTTAGTTGCCTTGTCAGCTCGTCAGTTTCAGTTCCATCCCCCGCTCAGCTCTCTCGCTCTCTCTCACTCGCTCTGTCTCTTTCTCTTGCTCACTGTCTGTTGTACAGGTGAATTATTTCCCTCTGTGCGCATTTCTAATTGGATTTTCCCAGGTTCTAAGAAAAAATCTATGAATTTTTTCTTGTTGTTTTTGTTCGTCTCTCGGGTTTCTCGGCACAGCCAGAGCAACTACCCTTGGCAAAAAAAAAAATAAATATAATAAAAAAAAAAAACAAAACCACCCCCAGCAGCAGCACCTGGCTGGCTGCCAGCAGCAGGTCGCAGCAGCACAGCGACTACCCTCTGTGTGACCTCTGCTGGGCCACCTTTCCACCTGACACAGCACACACACACACACCCCCCCCCCCCCCCCCCCCCCCCCCCCCCCCCCCCCCCCCCCCC
>SCDY01000586.1:0-31621 GCA_004143825.1 Drosophila micromelanica
ATATATATATATATATATATATATATATATATATATATATATATATATATATATATAGACACACACGCACACAGCACGTTCCGAGCAAAGGTTAATAAGCAAATATTAGTTGGATATTAGATACACAACGTCGTGACAGGTAACTTTTAGAATACATACATAAATATTTTAGTGTATTTTTTTGGCCTAAAGGCCGCAAACAAAGCCAATTAATGTTGGGACTCTAGCTTCAAAGCGTTTCAACATGGCCATGTTAGGGTGTGGTTGCAAAAAAAAAAAATAAATAAATAATACAAAAAAAAAAAAAAATGGCCAACGCCGCGTGTTGAATATGGTCAGGCATTCTTTAACTTTTAAGATTTATTTTCAATAATTAAAAATTTCAATATGATGTATGAGCAAAAGAATCTACAAGAAAACGAAAAGATAAAAAACACAAAACAAAAGAATATTTTTTCATAATTGTGAATATATGCAAATAATTCTTTTTTGCAGAGTTTTCTTTGCTGTGCTGATAAGTTTACATATATATAGATTGTATATATTTGTCAGCACTTATTCACAGAATAACCACACTGATAACAGTTAACTTCAAGTGCTTTTTCCAGGTCAGTTGGAATTTAGTTGGCGTCTGAAATCTTGTATTATTTTCAATACATTTCGTTTCGTTCTGTTTAATTGTTAACCCTGTGCTGTCAGCTTTTAAAAATATATTAATTACTTTTGAGATTTATGGCAACGCTTCGTACTCGAAAGCTTATACGTATAATTCATTTACGCATGATGACTTTTCATGCCACCATGTGGCTGCCACACGACCAGCACCATTTTCAAAGAAGAACAAAAGAGCCCTTGCCAAATGTGAAGCCATTTTATGTTTTGCAAATCGGCGACAAAATCGACCACAAATCGCTTGAGAACAAGATCAAGGAGAGAAGAGAGAAACCTACCCTCAACCAGCTGAATCTCAATTTCATTTCCATTTCAACTGTTGGCTGCACTTGACATGAAGTGGAAAAGTGGCAGGAATAGCGCCTGCAGCCGACGGAGTCATGGCAACCATTTCTTTGTTTATGCACGTTTCGCCCACATTTGAAAACGGTTCAAATGGCTGCTCTAATTTCAGTTTGCGTCACGTTTTTCAGCCGCTGATTACAAACGGCAACACGTTTCATTATCTGCTAGACAGTTGACGAAAAGCTTTTCCTTTTTGAGTAATTTTCCTTCTCTCAGTTCAGGCGCTATGCACAATCTTGCTGACTCACCCAGTTGCCAGTGGGGTTGCTGACGAGGCCACCCACCCTCCCATCAACTGAGCTGGGTTGCCCACCAACAGCTGTTGGCTGTATGACTCACGGTCACAGCTGACATTCTAAGGGCGGCAGCGTGGGTGGCTTTGTTTACTCACCCATCCACCCCTCATACACCCTAGTCGCTATTATTGCGGCAAAATTCTTGATTATGATGTTTGTTTAATGCTGAAAGTGGAAATATATGCACTGTATTCTACACTGAGAAAGTACAATAAAAAAGTATGATAAAAAAAAAAAAATAATAAAATAATAATAATAAAATAATAATAAATATATATTAAGAAATAGCTTTAATAAACACAGTTTTTTAAGCCCATTTAAAGCCTTCTTCAAGCAGAAAGTATAAAATAATATCAATAACTTAATTAAAAATTTTGCGCAGTGCAGTGGAAGCTGCCACAAGCTTTGGCACTCTCACAAAAAGCTTTCACATGTATATATATTTCCATATATATATGCCTCACGCAAGTTCAAAGGCAGAAACATGAGAGCGAAGGAGTGCTGTAGGAAATTTCCTTTGTTGTGTTATGTATTTTGTGTGTATTGTCATCTCATCATAAAGTGTTATGCGAATGCTTTTTTGAACGGGCTTTTGTCCGTTTGCTGTTTGCCATGAAAGGCTGCATGTAAATATGAAGACTGCCGGCCAATTCCTTTGCCTTGGCCCGGCCTGGTGTTTGTATTCACGGTACGCTCCCTCCTTTTTGGCCAAACACAGCTGCCACACCCCGCCAGCAAATTAGCTTCATTTCCTGTCACATGCCTGTTTTGTTGATTTGTTATTATAAAAATTTACCAGGCATACGTTAATTTTTGGGGAACTTCTTTCTGTTTATACCCTTGCGGAAGTCATAGAAATTTTTATTAAATATGTGATGCTGTGAAGGTGGCAGCTCCAAAATCCACATATATTCCTGAGCAACAGAAAGAGAGAAAATATAAATATTTTGGATATAGTTGCCAGATATATTTATGCTTTTATTTTTCATCAAAACTTATTTACAACTTGACTTCTTTATACCGTAATTATATATCAAAATTTGTCTTACACAATATTGGTTAGGGTATGTAATCTTCAACAACCCAAGGTTTTTTTTTTTGTAGCACGGCTTGCAAAATCGTATTATTTATTTATTTTCTTCTTTTGTTTTTTTTTTTTCGTTGGCGTGGGCAACTTGTGTGAAGGAGTCGCTGCCTGCGCAGCTAACGGAAATCGTTAAATGCTTTTAAGAGAAGCGCAGATAAGCGGGCGGCTGAGGCAACATGCGGCATGTTGCTGCAACATGTTGCCAGGCTGACACACGCACACAAATATATATTTTGCAACGATGGCAACGAACTCATTTAAAAGCCAGCTCGTTTTTTGTGTATAAAGAAATCGATTCTTTCGGGGGGCCGGAAGGGCCGGGCCGGACGGCCGGACAGTGAGCAGTGAGCAGTGTTCGCAGCGCGGATCGCGCACGTAGCCGGCTACTGGGCACGATCCCCAAAGTGCTTGACTCATTGGCCGGCCCCGCGCACAGCCATATTGTACGTGGCATAAACACAAAAATGGGGTCGCTTTCAGTTTCTGCACATAACTGAATCACTCGTCCATAAATGTTGTGCGCATATTGTTTAAGGAAGCGCGTGCCACACGCAAGAGAGGACGGTGGGGGCGAGGGTAAGGTATTTGCCATTGTCTACCATCAGTGCGCTGTTTATGACAATTTTAAATAAAATGCATCAATCATTCAACGGCGTGCATTAAAAAACTATCATTGGCTTTTGTATTGCCAGCGCGTGAGAAACTGCTTTGATATAGTCGGGATCATCATTATAGTCCAAGACTGAGTTTGAGTTGGAGTTCGCTCACGGCACACTTTTTGCCGCAATTTGTGGCAAAGCTGCGCCAGTCGAAATAAGTCAAGAGTCTGGGACGTGTCTCGCTAACGTTGTTGCGGCTGCTGTTACTTTGCCACTCCGACGTGGCATAATAATATTAAAACTGCACTCCACTCTACATAAAAAACGAAGTAAAACGTTGCTGGGCGGACAACCGACGAGCGACTGTTGCGACGGGCATAAAAGTTGCGCGTTGTTTGCTGCCAGTGGAGCAGAAGCTAAAGCAGAGCATCGGGCAGCGAACAGTGAGCAGGCAGCTGTGGGGCGTGGGGCATGTGGCAGGCACAAGAAGTTGTTGCACAGTTGTTGCCGGTGCAATGCACTCCGTACGACGCTGTCATTGTGGCAGCTGCCTCAACTGCCAACTATTTTGCATTACATACACACACATTCTCTAATGAGTGTTGCAAGTGTGCGTGTGTGTATGTGTGTGTGTGTGCTGGGTCGTGTCATGCAACTCGCTGCACACGTCGTCTTCTTCGTTGTCAACGTTGTCGCCTTGTGATAATGCTATTATGCTATGCTATGGTAGCGTTGATTTTCCTAAAGGAGAAGAAGCTCAGCTACAGCAACAACTAGAAGTATAATTATAAGAAGAAGCAGAAGAACATTGACTTTGAAGCCGCTCTCAATGGGGAGTCGCCGGGCGGCTGTTAACTTTGTGAGGCAGAGCGAATTTCTAATTTCAATATGTTAATCCATGTAGAAAGATAAATTAATCGATTATTCAAGCGTTCGATAATATTTAATCTATTGCGACGTCTGCCATACATACATACAAATGTGATTATGAAGATCATAAATTGGCGGCTTTATTAATGGTGTCTCTACAATTTATTAATGCATTTATTTGAGGCTAAAAAAGAAAAGAAATGGTAGTTATCGACATAGCTAAATTTTTTGTAAAGCTGGATTTAAATAGCTGCAACAATCTATTGTTATCCTAATTTATTTTTAAATACTTTTGACCTTTCAATTTTCGATTTCAATTATTCTTCGTTTGTGGCAGGTGAAATACATATAATTTCTTTTTGAAATTTCCAACGTAACTCACATATCTGTAATTTTCCTCTGCATATTCATTAACTTTCTTTCTCTCTGTTTGCTTTACAGGTAAGTTCAATCTGCACAATTAATCAAGCCACGTGAGTCGCATCCACCAGCTGCCATTTCATAAACACATTTGCCATTTCCCAGTTGATAAACAATGCGAGTGAACAGGGGCGGGGGTGGGGATTGAGTGAAGCAGCGATCTTAACTGCGTTCTTTGCCGGCATTGCAATTGATGCGTTTATTTTTATAAGCCTTTAGCGCATTTATTATAAACAAAATATATTTTCAAGCGCTCAAGCGAACATTGTTTATCTTTTGTTGTTGTTGTTGTTGTGTTTATGTTAACATTGACTGCTAGCAGAGTGAAAACGAGAAGAAGAAGGCACATTCTTGTCTATAGCCACCCACTGAAACTGCGCCGCCGCCAATTCGTTTTAACTTCTTGACGCATTTCCTTGGCATTTCTTCGTGTTTTTCCTTGCTTTTTTCTGTTTAGTAAACAGCATGTCGAATCCAGAGCTCTTTCAGCCTGAGCCACACCCAGTTCGCCCATTTTCATTGGATCTAACTTTTACTTTTGTATATATGCATCGAATTGAAAAAACAAATTGATTTGTATTTGAAACGCAATACGTTCATAATTCACTTAATATTCAATATGTGGATGTGTTTCCGCGTTTTGATTTTGGCACTTTCAGTTTTCATTCAAATATATACACATATATATGCTGTAGTCCCCTCTTTTATTAACCCTATATAAAACTCTCAATATATATGATTATGCATTCGCTTTATTGTCTGCTTGATGAGCTGACTAATGAACTTGCCCCTCTCTTTATTCCTGTCTCTCTCTCTATCTGTCTGTCTGTCAAAAGATTATTCATCAGCATAATTAGCATTACAAATCATAAAACGTCATGCGGCTAGTCAATTTGCATTCCTATTGTTTACAATAACAACAATAACAAACAACATCACTACAACATAAAGTTTGTTTTCATAAATGAATTTTTTTTCTGTTGTTAGTTTTGAAAATTATTTATGCATTCTATTGCCAGCTCTTTCATAATTTTACACATTCGATATTGAGACAGGTGCAAACCGGTTTATATCTCTCGCATTTCTTTCTTTTCTACCCGACTGCATAATTTAATTTTTGTTTCTCGAACTTTTATTAGATATGATGTCTGTGTGCATTTCTTTAGTAAAGTATTTTTTGAATCTGTTTAGCTGAATTCTTTTGTTAATTTGCGAAAGTGAAAACATTTTTTATAGCCCAACACAAATAAAATGCAAATTGAGAAACAAAACAAAAAAAGTAATAAAAGCAACTGTTGGATCATAAAAAGGCTAAAAAAAGAAAATTAACATATGAAAATGCTGTTGGCAGAGTGCTTCGAGAATCTATACTAACGGTGGTTAAAATGCATTCTAACTGTTGTTGCACCTGTTCAACAGAGTCCGAAAATTCGTCAAGAGAATTCTTTTTAGTAATGCCTATATCTTATGCATAACTTGAAGTGAAGAATGCTTGAGCATTGTGAGGGGGGGAAATTATATATATATTATGTTCCTAAATATTTGCAGGCATCGAAAAAAAAATTATTTTGATTATATTTTTTAATAAACAACTGAATGTACACAAATATAAGTATGCTGATGGCTAAAAATATAGAAAACCAAAATTTTCCTTAGACTATTTGTATACAAAAATATATTTATAATATATATACAAACGTATATATATGCATCCAAATGGCCACTTGAAAGATGTTTCTTATATAAATATAAGCAAAGCACTTGGCTAACGTTTTTCTGCACAACCAAAATTCGCCCACGCCACAACAACTCCACAGCCGGCGAATAATTAATAGAAAAAAAAAACACTTGAGATAAATAAAACACATGCATGAAAATGATCTTAAATGTGGCGATCGTTGATTCGTTCATAAATCGTCTTTTGCTGTTGCTGTTGTAGGAGAAGGCATTTGGCAATGATTGTTATGAAATCGTCCCGCACCATCCCCTCTCCATCAAACTGTCTTGTTTTGTTTGGCGAGTTTTGCAGACGTTTCATTGTATGCCGATCATTTTCAATTTTTCCGAAAGGCGTTGTCCGAAGCCAAGTGTCGGAATTGAACCAGGCCAAAAAACAATAGCATAGCCCCAGACTGGCTGGCACTTGGCGCCAAAACTCGTTTAACTGTTTGATTATGGAGTTGCAGGCAACCAACTAAGCGCGTTTCTCTCCCCACACCCCCCTCCTACACAGAGCGTTTGTGTGTTTAACGTCGTCAAGCAGCTGGAACAAACAGAAAATCTCAGCTAAACAATGGCAAAGTCCGCTTGCCGCTTGCTGCACTCAACCGTAGGAAATTGAAAGAAAAAAAATAAAAAGAAAAAATAACCGCGAGCAATTGAAACCAGAATTTCGTTTGGTTTAGATTTTCACTTTTGCGGCTGTCGGTCAATTGCCGCTACCCCGCTTCCCCCGCACTCCGTAAGTTCGCCAATCATTGTCAGCGCCTGTCGCTGGCTGTGCCTTCTCCTGCAGTTAAGTCCAAGCCAGCGGCACGTGTTCCCGCCAGCGCCTGGCCAATTTTCGCTTTGTTCTAAGGCGCACATTACTTGCTTTTCACTCGCTTAATTGAAAGCGTCGGTGTCTAAAGGCCAATTGTCCACAATGATTAAAAGACAGCTTTTTAGATATTGCGAATTGGCTTTTCAAATTGTTGCAGAGATAAGTTTATGCAAAGCTGCTCTTAGTTATAATTGCTTAGGTCTGGTGTTAACTTTGGAGAGGATTAAAAATTGCACGACTCTGTTGTAAGTCCTCCACTTATGTTAAATTTTTGATGGGCTTATCTTGTTATAAATTAATTATTGAATTTTTTGTAGCTCCGAACATAATTAATTTTTATTATTTTTATATTTGCCATAATGAATAGAAAAACATCAATTTAACTGCCCATTAACTGTTTTAAATACTTTTTTTTATCAAATTCGTTTTGTCAGTTTTACCAGCAGTTTAATTATCATATAAATCTTATTCTTTCCTCCGCTGTATTTGATTTGTTGCTGTAGTTGTGGCATTTGGGACGCAGCTTAAGTTAACAAAAATATTTTGGCTGCCTCTTCCTTAGCGAAAACTCTCTCACGTTCATGCAGCTGGCAAATGTCGTAGACAATTTAACCTTTTGAACTGACCGGAGAGCTGTAGCTCAGCTGAGGCAGCTTGTGACGTCAGTTGTGGTCGCTTGTCGCTGTTGCATGTCTGGAGTGTTTCATTGTTGTTGTTGCTGACTGTTATTAATTGACTTTTGAGTTGACTCGACTGGCAGCGTTTAATTTATTGCGCATACGCCCCGCTGTCTATAGCCCGAAACTTAAAGAGTAAGATAGAAAAGGATAGCAAGAGAGGGGGAGAGGAAAGAGGGACAGCACCCACAGGTTCCGTAGCTGCTGCTGTTGCTGCGGAAGCTGCTGCTCAAGGAAGTCGCTGGCTCCGCAGCTGAAAACTGCAGCCAATTGTCGAGGTGTGAGGCAGGAAGACTCGAATTGCATTTTCATGGCTCATAAATATTACATTATGACTCACAGTTTCTCACATACTCATATGTTCTTTGTAAACTAGCGCGGTGTCGTCGACTTTATGTGTACCCTGTAGTTGTATAAAGAGCAGCGTATGTTTGTAATTAATAAAAAAAACAATATCAGACTTTTTATATTGTCTTATATTATTTTGAATTTTACTCGATATATATTCGCTTATATATAATATATATATAAGATATATTTGCTGTTCTCTGTAATAAAAAAATAAACGCAGCCCATAAAAATAGCAAAAAATTGCAGTGAAAGTTACGAAAAGATTTTTGTTTGGTTTTAGTGCTGAGCATTTCCTCAATTCTTCTCTAGGGATCTCAAGTAAAATATTTTATTTGCCTTTGTTTATTTACTTTGTGGCATGTGAGAACATGCGTCTTTATGCCTCTCTCGCTCTTTATTTCTTTCCTAGTAAATGATTGTATTCGCTTTTTTATTCTGTTGCCTACTGACTCTCAAAGCGTTTCGCTTTTATAATTGCCACCTTGTTTTCTACGAATCCGTGCAATCAAAAGCGTATGTAAATACATATATGTATGTGAGAATTTTAATTATAAGGCAACAACAACAACTAATTACTTACAGCAAATGTATATGTATATGAAATCTATGTATGCACTGGCCTCAGATTAATGATAAGTTGAGTCGAGTCGCGGCGAGTTGAGCTAAGAGCTGCCTCTCCAACGAAAAAGGCAATGCAGAAGAATTACACGAGTGCATAAGAAATTACTTACTCGGAAATGTTGTTCACTTTTTTATTTTTTTCGTACGCTGACTGCTCTAGTTAGAGCAGAAAGTATATATATATTTATACATATATAAAGAAATAATAACATTAAATTTTTTGTCGTACAAGCAACGGAAATGCAACAAATTGTTGTTGTCTAAGCTCATGGCAACTGAAACAACTGAAAAAGCGAAACTATGGCAAAACAACGATTGCCTATAAGTCCTGGCCATGTCTATATTTAGCTAGATAGTTGTAGCTATTGCCCTGACCATGCCATGATCCTCTTTCCATCCGTATCTATAGATTCTTTACAATGTCCGGGCCTGCATTGGGCAATGCGCATGCGCGCCGCATGGTTCCAACAAAGTAGTTCAACCTGTTCGGCCGCTTTGCGACGACACGGCCAAAAGAATGTGGCTGCGAATTTATAGCTCTTTTGCTTTCAACTTTACTAAAGCCGGCTACGCGATGAAGACTTCTTCAATATACATTTTTCTAGCTCTTCACGAGCAGCAGCAACAGCAGCTAGAAAATAAGTAAATTTAACTTTTCCAGCAATTTACGTTCAAGATTTACGCTAAAAACTTGCGCCAAATGGACATGCCACATAAAAAAGAACCTGAAGAGGGGTTAGTAAAAGGCAGGGTCGATAAATGCCAAAGTCATTAAATCTGTTAAAAGTTGGTGTAAATGTGCTGATAGAGCACGTTTACAGCTTTAAAATAAAATTTTATTTTGCTAGAATTTTTGTTAACCAAGTATGAAAATGTAATTGTACAATTTTGAAAATTCTAAAAATATTAGTAAATATTTAAAGTGCATTCAATATAAGCATAGTTTTATGAATTTTAGATAGTATATTAAATTATGATATCAACGACAACTTATGCACAGTTTTAAAGCTAAGCTCTTCTACTTAAGAGAAAGTTGTCCTTGGGCTGCTTACCTATACTTATATAAGAAGTATAATAATGTAAATTATAAGACATATCAATCTTTTATTTTACATACGTTAACAATTCATGCTTTTATATTTCTTTCCTTTTATCATAAAACCACCAAGAATTATAAATTTGATGTTTTTTTTTGTTTTTCTCAACTTTTCTGTCCACCATCAAAAGCACTAAAACGCTTGTGTAGTGTATTTCAAGGCGGTAAATTTTGAGTTTGGATTGCTTTGCATATGAAGTGGACTTAACTACGTTGTGAGCTTAAGTGTCCGTCCGAGTCGTAGTCATTCACTCATGCTCACAATACATTCATTCATTCATTCATTTAGTAAAGCATCTGCCAGGCTTTTGTCTTAAGTCTTAAGTCTTAAGTTGTTGTCGTCTTCTTCAGCGCTGTTGTTTCGTTTCTTCTGCTCAGCTTCTCTTTGCAGCTTCTCAATTAAGTTTAATGAGCACATGGGCATTTTCATAATTGGAGCAAATTAACTTGGATGGCGCTTGAGTGAGCAGAGTGAAGAGTCAAGAATGAAGAGTAAGGAATGGGGCTTGCTGCCGAATGCCTTTTGGACTTTATATAGATTATAGCATGATAGTTAAATAGCCGGAAGTGTTTATTGGCCAACTGTTAGCTTGACCAACTTGCCCATTGCGAATTGAATTTGTTTCATGATTCTTATTGTTTGTACTTTGCAGGTACTTTGTATATCACTCAATTGTTGTTGTTGTTGTTGTAGTGCGCCTAATGAGCCGCAATTGTCAGCGGACCAGTTCTGTTTTGGCCTGACCAACAGAGTACAGCGTGCGCCAGTTTTTTGCTCGCTGTGGGCACGTTTCGAGGTCACTTGGCCAGCACGCAATCAGCGTTAAAAAAATACATACAAATCATAATAAATAATAAAATATAATAAAATTCCAAAAAAGCGCAAAAATACCAAAAAATATGCAAACACTTGTGCGTTACTTCTTGTTCTTCTGCTTTTCGCCAGCTCACGCGTTGCGATTTTGTATTTATTGAAATTCTTGGCTTATCGACACCAAAAGTATCTTTTGGGCCACTTTAGTTGCGGTGCTGTGCAGCACTTGGCCAATTAGTTTGCATCTGGCTTTCAACATGAGCTGCCTATTTGGCTATTTGAGTGCTGTTACACATTTCAGCCACAAGGATTGGCATATGGAATTTTTGGTGAGTGCTCGCGAGGTGGCTACTACAACAATAACAACAACACCAGCAACAGATACAAGAACTGCACCGCAGGTGGTTAACTGGCTGCCAGTCTTAACATGGACAACCAGTTTGCAATTAAATGTCGCCGCTTAAATGTGCTTTGATTTTTGCATAACCAACCAACTGCAACAGTGTTAGAGCTGGAATGTTAACTGAGAAAGTACAGTCAAACGTTGGGGTACTGTAGAAGTGTTTAAAATAATTTAAAAGTGCAATTTATTGATATAAATTCGAACGAATGCAAAATTTATTGATTAAGTAGGAAAATTCATAAGAAATAACAACTAGTATAGAACTGTACATTTCTTAACAGTGCACAACACATTAAGAAATAGAGAAACTATATATATAAACTATTTGTTTTATTAGTGTCTGTCGTGTGCGCAATCTTAAAATATTGTATTCAATTGCATCTTAACTGCTTTTTGTGTTCTAACAAATCGCGTCTGAGATGGAAACGTTTTACAATTTTTAATGACCGTTTAAAGTATTGTACAATATTTTCAACTTAACTGTTTAAGAATTATAAAAACTATTTATGAATTTTTGTGAGTTCTTACAAGTGGAATTAGATCCTATATAATCAATTTATTTACGAAAATAATTGTGTTATACACATTCAAATATAAAATCAATTATCGTGAGTTCTGTTAGCGTGAACTGGCCATTCACGCGGCCATCTCTAACGGCTGTGCAGTTAGCCATTGGCTACTAAGTTGACCAACTTGCTGCTTGGCTTTAGCTGTTTAAGTTAAAGTTAAAGTTAAAGTTCAAATAAACGGCGTTGTTCAAGTATTTTATGATTATACTACTTGTCTGCTGCTGGCTGCTAACGGTTTCACACACACACACTCATACATGAATACACACACGCACTCACCTGCTTGTAAATTATTATGTATATAATGTGTGTTTTAGATTTTTTGGCTGATGCTTTATGCTTCCTGTTTGGTCGGGCAAACGCGCATTATCAGTTCGCGTCGTCATTATTACGAGCGTGAGCTTCTTCTGGCCAAGATCATGTAGCTGTTGCTGCCACAATGCTGTTGTAATCGTTGTTGCTAGCGCTTTTAGACTGTTGTTGCTCTGTTGATTCTCAAGATTTGTTGTTGCTTTTGTTTGCCAGCGGCTTTAGCTTTTGACGCTTGCCTCTGGCCTCTGGCTTTACTCAAGAGTTAACTGTGAAAAGGCGTCGCTTGATTTATTCATTTATTCATTCAGCTGCTGTATATATTGTATATGTGTGTATATGTGTGCATGTCTATATAATACATACCTATATGTAATTATTAAATCTTGTAAGACGGAAATTTGTTGTTGCAAGTATTGTACACATGTTTTTGGGGCGCTCAAACAAACTGAGACTGTACCTTTTATTTATTTTTTTTATCTTTTCAATTTAATCTTGTAAAGTTTATAATTGGATAAAGGCGCTCAGCTTTTGATGTTGTTATTGCAGCCCAACCTAATATCGATATTGATATTGATTTTTGGGCGCGCATTGCAAAGGTTCTTTAATGAATAGCAACAACAAAAGCAGGCGTGACACACACAAAAACAACTCTTTCACCAGGTTAATGTGCTAATTTTTGGTATTCTGCAAAATGTACAAGCCAAGCCAGAAAGAGGAAGAGAGAAACGTACATGTGTACATATAAATAGCATTTGAAATGCTAAGTGGGGTAAACGTCAGGGCAGACAAGAAGAGGGGTAGGGTAAGGTGTAGTTCGAGTGGGCTAACAAGTGGCAGGCAATATTCACACAATGGTTGCCCACAAGGGCTTCGTTGTTGTTGTTTTTGCTGTTGATGCGGAAAATCGTTACAACAAATTAACTGAAAATGAGCAACAGCAACAACAACAACAGCAGCCAAAGCAAAGTCAAAGCTGCTTATAAATAGCTACAGCAAAAAAAAAAACGGGTCAGGAGTTGCTTGCTTTGTTGTTTTAGTTGTTGCTTTGCAATTTTCTCTGTCTTTGCCTAGTTGGGGTTTTGCCTCAAATCAAACGAAATTAGCGCAAAATTGTGGAAAATCACATGAGACAGCTGGCCAAATTGTTGACAGTGGTTGTTATTGTTGTTGTATGTTAAGGTTTTTTATTTCATTTTCTTTATACCTAAATTATTGCATTTGCTGGTACATTGAACCGCCTTTCAGATATGTTTTTACACTCGCTCAAAATGACAGCAACAACGGCGAGTAAAAAAATAATGCACTTGGGGCAAATATCATGATGAGTTTGACAGTTTATAGTCAAAACAAAGGCGCCGCCGTTTGTTAAAATGTACAAAAAAATTATACACATAAAGTACATATATATATTTGTGTGTATTTATAACGACGCATACAAACAGCGACCGCCCTCTGGCACCCCCTCGTGTGTATTTCGTGTGTGTGTGTGTGTGTGTCGGCAGCATGAATACGCGCTTTAAGTATGCAGCCAATGTCAATTTGCCAGGCCCAAGGCCCCGCGTGCACTGGCGGACGACCAACGACCAGCGACCAGCGAGCGGCGTCATCTAAATGTCAACTGGGTGCAGCAACAACCGCAACAGCAACAAATACAACACATGCAACAACAACAAAGGCAAGTCACACACTGGGGTGCTCAACTTCATTGTCGATTGTTGTTGTGCTTATCAGCTGCAACAGTTGCTGTTGTTGCTGTTGCAATTGCTGTTGTTGTTGCTGCTGCTTTTCCTCTGGTTGCTGTCACATTGCGCTTATTTTGCGTTCCACGTCCGTTGCAGATAAAACGCGTGCTGCGGAACTCCATTCTGAGTTGTCCGCAAGTTGCATTTTTTCTTCTTCTTTTTGTTCTTGTTGTTATAATCATTCATATAGCATGCAATGCGTCAAGCATTATAAACTATCTGCTGCAACAGTAATTTTTATAATGCAAAAGAATCTACAAACTTGAAGAAATTGTATTTAAGAACACAGACAAGAGGTAAAGTGAGAAAAGATAGCAAAAAAATTGAGATAATGTTAGGATTAGAGAACTACAGATAGAAAAGAGTTCAAGAAAACGTAAGATAATGAGAGATTCAAATACGCTGATTGAGTAATAGTGAGATAAGGAATAATGTATGCATATAAATCACATTTTAATAAATGTTTTGATTTTTTCTGAGAATAACCATTCCAAAAAAATTAAACGGCAATATCTATATATATATATTAGATAAATTTTAAAACTTATTAATTCGATATTTTACAAATCATTAAATATAAAAAAACTACACCAAATTGAGCTAGTTCTTTGCCTGTAATCCTGTTGTATAGTGTAATTAACGTTGCATGCCTTTGGGGTAGCGATTTAAGCAGTTGGCATGTCTGAGTTGCCACCCCACCCCATTATTACTTAGGCCGTCTATGGCTTCCAGCCGCAGCTGGCAATTGGTAACAAAATCGTTGTCGCTGCACCTGTTACCCAGTTTTGTTAGTTGCTGTTAGCCTGCTAGCCCGACTAGCTTTAGCTTGGTTAGTCGGTCGTCCAAACTGGGTCTAAAAAGTATACAAAAAAAAAAACAAAAAACAAAACCATGCTTTGCCAAAAGGAAGCCAATGTTTCTGGTCGAGTGAGCGCCTCGACAATTGTAATGCAAAACAGGAACCATATTGTACCGCCCGACTATAGTGTTACGATCGGAGCGAGCGAGTCAACCATATGTGTATATGCGTCGCTTTCTGCTTCAATTGACACCCTTCAGCTGAAGTTGCAGTTGCAGTTGCAGTTGCAATTGTGCAGTTGTATTGGTGGCACTCATTACATAAAAACAAACAAACATTCACAGAAAGCGACGCGCAGCTCATTTGGTGGCCATCACGACGCCGACTCGTTGCACGTTGGTTTCCCTTCACCGCAGCGCTGGCTCTTGCACAATATTTGGTTTAGGTTTAGCTGGTGTGTGTGTGTGTATGTGTGTCTCTGTGGCTTAGCATTCGATTAGATAGCCTAGCAGCTACATCAACTGCATTAGCTGCCAATGAAATTGAATTTATGATAAAGTAATCCAAACAAAAACCAATAAATAATTGATAGAATTGTGAGCTGGTAATTTCCCTAGGCTTGGATGATTTGTGCAGAAAATGACAAATGTATAGTATTTAGAAAACTGTAAATATAATATTTATAAATGAATAAGTTTAGTTTATTTTTCGACGTTATAGTAATTAATTGACCTAGAAAGTTTTACTGTACATTTGAATATTGTTCTAATCAAATCTTCACGTTTCACATTAGATAATTTTAAAGCAACATTTTCTTAAAGCTTGTGCTCGTTTTCACAGTATTTTATCTTCCAGCTGATGTTTTGATCAATTGTCACGCGCAAATGACAACAGAACAAACACGAATAAAGTAAGAAAACGAATCGAAACGAATCGAATCAGAGACACGATTAGTTTAATGAACTCCCAACAATGCAGCGTCGATTGCGATTGCGAGAGCTTTAATCAATCGCTCACATTTCAATCTTGACCTAGTGGCGGCTATGTATCAGGCCTGAAGACCTCAGACCCTCAGGTCTGGGCAATGGAAACGCCCTTATGTTGTGACGACGATTTCATTTCACATTGATTGCTCACATTACCAGCACCATCGATGACAATCTTCGAACAAATTTAACACTTTTGGTTTTATTTTTTTGTGTTTCGTGTTTTGTTGCTATTTGTTATTGTTATTGTCGTCTTTTAGCAATTTGTTAATGTCTTTATTGGTTTTTATTGTCATTGTTTTTGTTATTGTCTCTCTTACTTTTGGTGCTGGAAAAGTGTAAACTTGTTGTTGTCTCTTAGATTCTTATTGTTACACTTACTTGATTGTCTTTAGTGATACGGGACACGGGAAACGGTAGGGGTCTGAAAGAGGACGGACAGTCACATGAGTTGTATCAGTGAAAGCGTCGACTGGTTAGTGATTTGGGCGATTGATGTTGCGACTTTAAAAACTTGTATTTTTAATCGATTGCTGGCATCAATATTAGTTTAAAACATCACAAACAATCACCTTTTGAAGTGATCCATTTTTCGATCATGTAACGTTCCTTTCTAGAAACTACAGCGTCATGTTTGATATTATTTTAAAGATTCAAGTTTGTCCTCCAGATTTGTTTTAAATTCAAAAATAATTACTTTATAAAATATAATTTGTTTTTATACTTTTCATTCGAAATCTAAAAAACCGCGTTTGTTTTAATCCGTTGGATTCGAAGTTGAAGTGTGCACGATGCCCGATGACATTTGCTGTCCCGCTGTCTGGCGCTGAGCCCCGCTTTCTTCTCTTGCTTAACTTTCGCCATGATTTATTGGCCAGCATTTTCGGTCATTGCGACATTAATCTTGTGACTCTTGTTAATAAATAAATAAATATTATTTAAATGTTTATCTTTGCTTATCCTCAAAATCGAGGGTTATTAACCCAAGCAACAAACTTGTAGCTGCCACAACGTCAACTACAACCACGCAACTTTGTTGCAGCCATCTGGTCGCGCTCCTCACTTGGCATCGCGTGCTGCCAGATGATGCTACTGCAGTGAGGAGTCCCCAGTTGGAGCAGTCAGCGCAGCTGGCGGCCGGCGGCCCTGACATGCCAATTTTAAACCCTTGCCTTCCCAATGCTGCTCCTCCTTATAAGCATTTTTGTGCCTTTTATAGCCGGCGCGCGATTCATTTGCTCGCTGACTGCCTGGTCAAGGTTAACTATGCGATCCAATGCGATGCGTTGCGACTGGCAAATAACCTCCAAAGTCGTCTATCAATGTCAACGTTGGACTCACAGCGTGCATAGAGATGAACCCATCATAACTAAGCGGCATTTTAATCTGTAGATCAGCATTGATCAGCTCAAAAGTCAACAGCTCAGGGCGCCAACTGAGCTAACAAATAAAGCGAAAATAATTTACCCAGGGCATCTTAGCTAAAAAACAAACAAAAACAAACAAAAACCTAATAAGAGTTAGTTAAATATTTACTTTACAAAATTGCTAATTTGGTAATTGAATAAAAAATTTACATAATTGCTATAAATTGTTGTCGTAACTAATTAAATAGGGTCGTGGTTTATTTATTTTATCTTGTAAACATAAATATAAAATTGTCAAAGCTCTAAATCAAACTTTAAAATGTGTTGTGTTGTTTCTATGTTTATCAACATATAAAGAAGTATAGAAAACAAATGCAAAAAATACGTTAACTAAGAATTAAACAAGCTGAATGCTAATTTCCTCATAGTTAGCAGACAATAATTATCACTGTTCTTATGGCTGGCTATCAGCATAATGTGTTTGCAATCTTATTATTGACTGTGCCGCTCACCTGTTATTAGCTCTTTATATATTTCAATGGCGCTAATCGCAACTTTCCTGCCTAAACGCAAACAATTTCCCACTCGCATTCGCTCATTTATGCCACAAAGTATTAAAAAAACAAAACTGGCACAGAGCAGATCAATTGTAAAAGCAATTTCCCGCTGGCAAGGATGTTGCGCAAGCGCAGCAGCAGCTAAAAATGAAAAATACAAAAAAAGAGAGTATACTAAATGAATTTCAAATGAGGTTTGGTTATAGCCAGGCCTAGTGTTAGTCCCTCGGGCATTATATGAATGCGAGCGACAGCAGTTGGCATTTAATGCATTAGGCCAGCTACTTGACAAGCTACCACCCACATTTTTAGCAGCAGCAGCAATGTGCATGCATTATGCATGTCACAGTGGCAGCCCCGCAGGCGTTGCAACATTCGCCACTCAATTAACTGATTCACGTGAGTGCGCGTCTGGAGTTGGGCGGAATTTTCCTGACCATTTTCTTGATTAGTTTTTGTGTAACCATAAAAATGCTTTTCATTTAGGGCCACACCCACTCGCACACTCACAGAGAAAGTTGTGTCACAAAGAATTCTACAAATGCCACTTAAATAGTTTTTTCTGTTTGTTTTCTTTTTGTTTCAATTAAAATGCGCGCACGTTGCCTTCAATAATCAAGTGAAAATCGAAGCCATCAAGACATTGCCAAATTTCACTGTTCAATGGACACGCAACAAATTTAAATTCGCTACACATTAAACAAATAAATAAAATAAACACACTACACAGTGCTTGAATAGGGAATACCCTGTGCGCAGTTCGAAAATAAAAAAGAGAAATAAATAAAGTATATATGTATGTATACTTTAATTTAAGTGTAGCTACCCCATCTTCCTATTTGTGAGTAAAAAAGACGACAAAGACCTAAAAAACGTAGAGATTATGACCCAAATAGTTGGCTATTGAGGATTGAATTTTGATCATGCGCATGATAACAGCCTGTAACTGTGCTCCATTATATAATTGTTGCTAATTTTGGCGTCTTATGCAAATTCGCATGTTTGAGGCCAGCTTCGGACTTGGTCTATTTGCCGTTTTTAACTGCTTTAAATTCAATTTCTTTGCCGACCTGAAGTGATATTGTTGTGATTGTTTTTGTTGCTGCTGCTGCTGCTGCGGTTTTGTAGGCGTGATTGGCAACGTCTTTTGATGTTATGTATTTTGTTTGTTTTTTATTGTTGCTGTTAGTTTTCTTGTTGTTATTTTTCTTGCGTGCGAAACAGTAAAAAGTGGAGCACATTTTGTTGTTTTGCTTCTCTATTGACAAATTGTATTGAATAGCATTGCAAATTGCCGCGAACATTATGTCACCGGGGTTTAAGGAAGTTGCACAGCTTGACGATTTCCATATTTGTGGCAACTACTGTAAATGACTAATTTCGTTAAGCATAATATCAAATCTGAATAGTTTGCAGTAGCTACTAATTGGGACCAGTCTCTTTATGGCATTTGATAGCTTTGTATTTTTCCGCCTATTTAAATACCCTGCATAGCATAGCGCTATAGCGGTAAACATTGCCTTTCTATTAGATTTTCATAAATTCAAGCAGTTTATATTAATAATTTCGATTCAATTTCAGTGATTTATAGATTACATCAGTCGAACTGGGACTCAAGTAAATATATATTTTTTTTGCTTATTTCCAATTTAAAAATTAAACTTTATAGCATTATAGCATAATGCCAGTTAATTGAAAAGCAATATAGACGATCTTTATCTGGTCACACAACTTGAAAGGCGCTTATCTTATGTCTTATATATAATTCAATTTCATTTTATTATTGCGACTTTGTTGCGTATACGCCACGTCGCATTTCGCTCTAATTGAATATAAAATTCGATTAATTTCCTGCAGCGCAGATTTCTTGATTTGCTGGGAAATATACTCGAGCCGCACGCAATTCAGTTTCTCATTGTTGGCTCAATGTCAAATTATAAAAAAATATATTTTTATTTCTGTTGTTTTCCTATTATTTTTTCTATTGCGTCGCATAAAACTAATCCACATCATGTGTCATCTTATATTTGCAGGATCAGTACGAAAATCTGTCAATACACACAAACAAAGGCATTGAAACGCTCGATAAATATTCAAACTTTTTACGTGATCGAGTGGCCATAGAAACTGAATATGCCGGCAAATTGAGGTGAGTTCCTACATTAAGTAACATAAAAACCTAGAATAAAGAATTATTATTTCAACCTTAAATTAATATGATTTTAAATGTTTATGTAATTACGACGTATCTTATAATATCTTGACAAAATCATTATATACAGAAAGAATAATGTAAACATTTACAATGAGAGCTCATCACCTCATTTGTTGTTTTTTAAAAAAATGTACTGAAATAATTATAAATGCTTTTAAAGCCTCCCAAAAAAGAGTAAATCATGTGGCGCCACTTAATGCCCATATTTAAACGTCAATTGAATGAGTTTTTATGAGTTTTTTATTTTATACAATTTGATGCCAAAGGCCTCGCCCGTTTGCGGGCTTGCGGTCTGTCAAGACATAAAAAATAAACAAAGCAAAAAAATAACAAACAATTCCTTACAAGAAACAAGACACATAAAATTAAATGCGAGTGCAATTCTCATAAATGAAGTGATTTTTTTTACATATAAATTGAAAGCTTAAATAAGCACAAGGTCAGCCAGTTCTAGAGATTGTGCACCATGTGCATTGTGTCCATTCCTGGCCAGCAACTGAACACAGACCCCAAGCAGTTGGAGAATAAGGTGCGGGGATAAATAATAAATAGCTAATCGTATGCTTTGCGGCGAGCGGACAGCTCATAAAGCCATTGCACATAAAATATATTCAAGCCTACACTTTGGGGCGCACTTCAATTAATGCCCTTTACAAGCGACAACATGGACTCAATTTCGAAAATGCTGCGCCGCACCTCAATGTAGGGTGCGAACGAGTGCGGCGGGCGGGCGTAGGGTGTCTGCAATGTGCCCACCCCAATAATATGCTCATGTTTTTGTCCACTCGCCAGCTAAATTGCGCAATAGACTGACAACTAAATAAACAAGAGCTGACCGCGACCTGCCCCACGCAACTGACACGCGACGCCGCTGGAAAGGGAGAGGGGGGTTGGGAAGCTCATAATTCTACCCATTTATTGTGATTGAGCTTGGGTAACACCGAGCGCAGGCTATGTACTTCCAACTGGGCGTCATAATTGTATAATTTACTTGAAAACTTAAGCCGCTGTCGCTATCGTTAGCTTGTTATTTTTGCTTCTTCTTTAAAAGTAGGATTTCTCAATGCGGTGGCGTCGTCAGTTCCCACAATTTGAATGCCGCAAAATGAGTCGAGAGTTGGCTTGATGACTGACTGAACTGAACTGAACTGAACCAAGTGAACTGTGGCCGCTGATACGCCCGGAGCGACTGTAAGGTCTGAGCCCTCTTATAATAACATTATCATTGCGACGCAGCGTTAGCGTCTTCCCAGGCGTCCAACTAGACCACAAATGCGGCCACATGAAATGGAAAACTCTCTGTATATTAAATATTATGCTATGTGTTTTTAGTGTAGCTAGTGAAATCAGAAATCTGTGGACTGAAATTGGAAGATTGCTTTGCGTGTCTTGCAATGCCAAAATGAAAAGTCTCGTGTTAATGCAAATGCTTTAACTTTGTGGTGCTGTTGTTATTATTTGTAATAGTAGTTATACATAGTGGTTGCTTTTTCTTCTTTCTATGCATAAACAAAGTTTCACTAATGCCATGCTATTTTTATTTTCTTTTTACAGGCGCTTAGTGAAAAATTATCAGCCCAAAAAGAAGGAGGAGGAAGACAATGAGTAAGCACAAACATAAACATAAAATATAGCTATAAGCATAATAATCATATAATAGTAGACTAGACTAGACTGAGATAGCGGTTAAATGCAATTGCTCAATTTTACAATTGCTGCCATTTTTGATTGAAAACTACCTCTCTCCATTTTGTATAGGGTATTTTAAAATTGTTGATAGTTTTCTTTAACACGATTGCGCAAAGGTTTGTTAAATCTTTTGGAAAATTATCCATAATTTGTGCGATTTAACGTTTGGCATATGTGTTAGCAATGTGTTAAGTGGATTTTGGCCAACACAATTTGTGGCTCTTTCAAGCAGACTCATATGATCAACTCCATTCGTTGTGAGCGTGTTTGCGTGTCTGCGGCATTTCATTTGAAAGGCACTTTTAATCGAGACGCATGATTGTAGCTACTTTGGGTTCCATATTCCATGTGTGGTCTGAGAATATTCTGCGGCCTGCCACTCAGTTTTAATTACATACGCGTAATGCTCGATTCATTCCATAGTTTTGCGGCCGCCTGACATCATTGGCCCGCAAATAGTTCGGCGTAAAATTTGCTGGCATTTGTAATATGACAATGAAGCCATTGCGTCCAAGTTGAAGAGTTGGTAATGAAATGCCAGGCAGCTCTCGAGCTTGTTCGACGTATCGCCTTATACAGTTTTTAAAAATCCATAAATTTATTCATGACTGCCGTTCGGCCTGGACGACGCATAGACGCACAGACGGTGGCGACGACAGCGTCGCGTGGGTGTTTAGTGCGCGTCACAAAGCGCGTGTCCAATAAGAGCTCCATAAATCGCCATTGCCAGCGACTTGGGCTTTGGAGCCAAGGGACAGACATTGGAAGTAGTTTGTACCTTGAGGCGCGAACAGGCGTGGGATGGCTGTAAGCCCAGTTAACTGATTGCCCGGTTTACAATTCACAGATTTACATCGAGGCAAGCGTTTCGCAATGTGCTCAAGGAGGTGGGCGACTTGGCGGGACAGCGTGAAGTTGTCTCCGAGACCCTGCAGCAACAAATTATCCTTGGCCTGACGTTGCTATCGAAAACGCTACGAGAGGACCGCAAGGTAAACTATAAACAGCTACAATTTATATCTATATTTGGCTAATGTCTCCCTTTACTTTTTCTACTACACAGAAATGCCTTAACGATGGCACAATGTTGCAACAGGCCCTCAGCGCACAGCTCTCGTCATTGGAGCGGGCCAAGCGAAATTATGACAAGGCCTATCGGGACTCGGAGAAGGCTGTTGAGAATCACAAGAAGGCTGATATGGATTTCAATCTGAGTCGCGCCGAAGTGGAGCGCTACAAGAACATTATGACGTCCAAAATTCAACAGTCGGACGATGCGAAAAACGAATACGCCAATCAGCTGCAAAAGACGAACAATCTACAGCAGCAGCACTACGGAACATTATTGCCCGCCGTCTTCAATAGGCTGCAGGAACTGGACGAGAAGCGCACGCGTGGCATACGCGAATTTATCATTGGCGCCGCGGATGTGGAGTCCTCGGTGGCACCCATAATTGCGCGCTGCATGGAAGGCATTGTCAAGGCGGGCGAATCCATCAACGAAACAGAAGACTCGTTGAAAGTTATCGAAAGGTTTGACACAAAATAAGCTAGCTTGAAGTCTGTTCTGCTCATAGCTAATCGCTGTCTGGATTTTAGGTATCAATCGGGCTTCACACCACCAACGGACATACCATTTGAGGATCTGTCAAAGATGGACACCAGCATTGCGCCCCAATTCAATAGCAGCAGTGTCCCCTACAATCACTCCACCATTAAGAGCGGCAAATTAACTGTCGCCAAGTCGATGAAGGCACGTGGCGGGATCTTGCACAGCCTCTTTGGTAGCAACAAGGTAAGAGCAGCCGTTGGCGATTTCAACTTCAGGTTCAGGTTTACAATTTAGCTGCAAGTTCTTCCAGTCTTCTTTTTTTTTTATTAAGTGGTCCTCTGTTATGTTCATGTCTCTATCCTATCTTTATCATTGCCTGGCACTGTCTATCTCTCTGTCGCTCTCGCTCTTCTTCTGTTTGCTGCGAGAGATTCGTCACGTTCCACCAGAAAGCACAACCGCCTCTTGAGTTTCGGATGCTTCTTGTTTAGTTTTAAGTTAACTCTTAAGTCGTAGGCTTTGTGTATTCTTCTTATAGTTTTACTCATGCCGTCTCTCTTTTTCTGTTCTTATTTCATTTATCGAACAAAAACAATTAATTTTATTTCTGTTACGAAACTTATGGACGTTGGTTCCAACTTGCTGTAAGTACCAAGTGTCCAGCTGCCTATCCCCCTGGCAGCTCAGCTCCGTTTCGTTTCGTGTCCTCCTATTTCATGTCCTACATGTCAACTAAACCAAAAAATAAACAAAATATTGTTGCAGTCTTTCATATACCATATAAACATTTAACAAGTGCATACGAATTTGTATACTATATGTCTCTGTTTTTGTCACATTACTAAAACAAAGTTACCGCTAGTTATGCAACAATTGGCCGCTTTTCACTCGCTTTTCCATTATTTCAAAAAACTTGCCACAAAAAAGAAAAAACACACAAATATTAATTGTATTTAACTCTTTAATTTCATTTATGCATATTTTTTGCTTCTCATAAAATGTTCTAACACAAAAAACATGCTTTTACTTACCACACATAAACACACACACCACACCTACACATGGAAAAACAAAATGTGATACGTTTTAAATAAAAATACACATATGTATAATAATAAATAAATAAATCAATTCGCTGCCAATAGCAACGGCAGATAATTGAAGCCTGTATCACGATGAAGGTATGATGTATATTCCAGCTCTTCTAACTAACTGCTCTTAACACCATTTACTAATAAGCATTAACCACTAATCACAACTGCTAAACTTAATCAACACCAACAAATTTATTAACATCATTGAGTCACTTTCACTTTGAATACCTAACCCTAAGAACACAATTTAATCTAAAATTAATAAAAAAAAGTAATATACCTAAAATATAATTTTAAACATTATAAGACTAATTGTTAAATAATAGTTAGTTAGATAGTTAGCAACATGCCCAAACAGCACACTCACACATTGCAGAACAAACAATTAATTTTCGTTTGAATGATTAATTTTCTTTAAAATTTAAGCATGTTTTTGTTTGTATTGCGACATGTATTTTAATATATTTTTTTTGATTTTATTTCATTCATTAATTTTCTTGAAATTCTTTTCCATGTGATTTAAGGTTTTTACTTATTTTGTATACCCTTTTTGTTTAAACAGTTGGCGTCTGCTGTACGTTGTGAATGTGTTTGTTAAAATTGTTGTTCCGTCATTTCTGCCTTGTATAGTAATCATTGCACTTTTACATATTATAATTATACTATATAAATACTGTCATACAGCAACTAATGTGTTTATGTATTAATGTATAGAATTCACTAACTGCGGACGGCCAAAAGGAGGACTTTAGCGATCTGCCACCGAATCAGCAGCGCAAAAAGCTGCAGGCGAAAATTAACGAGCTGCAACAAAAGGTCGAACAAGAGTCGAACACACGCGATGGTTTGATGAAGATGAAAGTCGTTTATGAGGCGAACTCATCGCTGGGCAATCCGATGACTGTTGAGGGCCAACTGAACGAATCCGAGCATGAGTTGGAAAAACTGAAAATGAATTTGAAAAAATATCAAGGCTTCTTGGACAAAGCTAATCAGCTGCAAGCGGCCAACAGCAGTCCGCAATCGAATCGCAATCAACTCCAAAACGGACACCGAACATCCAGGTGAGTACATTATAAAAGCTTTCCAATTGTACAGAACTTTTAGCTTAATCAATTGTTTTTGTAACTGTTTTGCAGACATTCCAATGGCAGCGCTAGCGCTGATGATCATCAAGATGGCGATGATCAGCCCGATGATGCTGGCAGCTTAAGCAGGTCAGATTCTGAGGATAATGTGGCGCAAATACAAAATGGGCATAATAATAACAATAACGGGTACACTCATAAGACTACGTTCAATGTTTATATATTCACACAGATACACTTACATACACACACAAAAACACAGTCATACACATACATACATTATTGTATATCATATATTGCTTATGATTTGGCTCGTTTCTTAGTCATTTTGTACATTGTTCTCTTAATTTTTAGTGGCAGTTTTTGGTGTTGGTTCCATTTCTATGTGCGTTTATTAATTTCATTTTAAACTCATGATTTATCATCAGCGACATTGTTTAGTAAAAATTTCAAATGCCCATTAAAAAAAGTCCACAATATGCCAAATATACAAAATTTAAATTAATTTATTAAACTGTAAATTAGCAAAATTACTTTTATTTCTTGATGATTTTTTGATTGCTACACCATACATAACACGTAATAATGTCCAAATTGCAACTTCTTCAAATATTTCGTTTCATTTTGCCTTTCCATGGTGAAATCCAGCAGTTCAGCAAGTCCCGAGAGCGGTCTAGGCACATCACACACATCCCTGCCCGGTTCTGGGCAAGGCAGCGCCAATGAGAATCCAATTGGCGAGGAGACGTGCTATGAAACGGAGGTGGAGCTGCTGCAACCACTGGGCACATGTCGTGCGCTATACCCCTTCGAAGGTAGGTCCTTAAATACGCAATTTTCAATGATTTGTAGCTAAATCTATATTTGTTTTTGCGGCACAGCAACCAGCGAAGGTAGCATACCCATGAACGAGGGCGAGGAGCTTCAGGTGATTGAGAACGATCAGGGTGATGGATGGACGCGCGTGCGGCGGGCGAACAACTCAAATGGCTGGGACGAGGGCTTTGTGCCCACAAGTTACATCGAGTGCACACTTTTTGCTTAGATTCTAGTAGGCTGGAGCAGGCAGCTTCCAATGTTTACTACCTAACTGCATTTGCATATGTTCCATACATTTGTGTACTTTTGTCATAACTTTGCGTTATTCTGGACAGCCATAAAATATGAATAACACATCAACTACCATGAATACACATACATAGACACCCCCCACACACACACACATTTTACGCACACCATGTACATTTCTCTTAAGATAAGCTAAAAATTTCGTTTTCTATATACATATTTGTATATTTACTTTGATTTTAAATGGCATTGATTATGAAGTAGATATACCATCTTATAAAATACGATCACTAACCGTAGTTATTTACACATACATATACATATACATAAATATGTGCACCCCACGAGCAGACCTCACCTAATTGTAAGCAAACGCAATGCAACGTTTGCCTTTTCACAACAGAACTACAAGTATAACAATCATGTATTAACTATTTATATATACCTATATAAAATGTAATTTATATGGCACCTAAAAACATTTTTCACATTCATAATGAAAAATAAGCTGGTAAACATATTGAAAGCCCCTAAACTAAACGCACTTTGCAATATGCTTACAAGATTTATTTTTTATAATCACATTGCATATTTAATAGCACCTGCTACTTTTCGAGCTGACCAAGAAAAGCAACAGTAATTGTGGCTATTAGATTAAAAAAAAAAAACTAAAACGAATATGAAATGAAAATAGCAATCATAAACGCACCTAAAATCATTGATAAATATATAAAGAGAATTATTGAAAAGAAAACGTTTCCATGGACCACATTCAACAACATTCAGCAACATTCAAAGAAAGTCTCTTAAACGTTTTTATTAATTATAGCAAAAGTTATGACAATTTTGCATTATGCATGAGGCATATGTGAGTTGGAAAGCAAAAACCCGCTAGCTTGTTATATATGGAATAGCAACAATTGTACATTTTACTTTACGCATTATGCAAAAAAACAAAAACTTAATTATAATTTTATACCTAAATAACTTTTGTATTGCTTTTGCCTTGTACATTTTCACACACACACACACACCTACATATAAACACACACACATATATATGTTTAAACTATGAGATGAAGAAAAAGAAAACACAAGATTTAATTAAATTCGAAAATAGTTTCGTTTTAGGTCATTTTAGTTATTTAAGTTGACAACGTTTAAGGCTTAAGTCAAATGCAAAGCCGGGCGGCGCTACCTTTTGTTATGTTGTACGCCACTTTGCAATACATTTATTTATACATTATATAATATATACAATGGAAACATATATGAATAACCGAAATCAAAATTTATAGGTCTGCAGCAAAGCAAACGTTAAGAAGGCCTGGCAAGTGAATTATATTCTAGTTAGTCTTTTCTGTATTTTTTTCCTTTTTTTGCCCATCCCTGGCTCGCCTTGTCCGTCTGTTTCAGGTCTGAGTTTATTCATAGAACTTGCTCTGTACGCTTTTATACCTAAGCAGGTTGTAAATATGTCAAAGCCGACGCTATCACAGCTGTCATTAAGTAACCTTATTTCTCTCACACTTAAAACTGAATATCAATTAATGCTCTATAATTTGAAATAAGTGTGCACTGATAAACAAATCTGTGTGGTTATTTTTTTCAATAAACTGGGGGAAAAATCTAAACTATGTACGTGCGAAAAGAAAATAAATAATTCCAAAATTCCTAAATTTATATAATTTATAAAGAAACTACATACACTTTATGAGAAATGAGTAAATGTTTTACATGAAATGAACTCTAAGCAAAATTGATGTGGCAAGTGGTGTCATATATTTGAGTGAACATGACAACATATGTATTAAATAATAAAGAATATAAAATTGAATTTAAAAAAATAGTTTTTTCATAAACACTTTCCGCATAGAGCTTTTTGCGGGGTCTTTTCAAAAGCTACTTGCTATGGCAGTTCAACACCAGGTGGCGCCATCTAAAGATAAAACTGTGAGAGTTTTTTACATTTGCTCACGGATTCTGAGCCCATAATCAGCGACCGCTTTAAAAATAATTTAAAAAGAATAATTGTTTGATGCTGTAAGTGCTTTGTGGTGGGAATTTTAATATATTATCTTTTACATTAGTAAAGGCGTTCATTGTTTATGCTGCTGTCAGCAAAAGCTCGCTGCTATAGGCGCAAAGACTGGCGCCATCTGTAGGAAAATTCTATACAATATGTTGCAGTTTCTTATACACTTGTTTGTCGAAAAGGGATACTTTATACTTTAATAAAAAAACAAAAAACAATACAGAATTTTATAGGTATTTAATTTATATTGTATTAGATAGCCTTTCCATAAAAATTATGAAATGAAAGACTGATATCCAAATAAATATTGTATGTTTATTGAAACTCAATTTGATATACATATTGTTGCGGGTGTTTTTGGTTTTGCTACATTTAAATATAATATATTGTATACATATTGTTCATACCTGCCTATATTTGGTATGTATGTATATTGTATTACATGGTTCAATGACAGTAATAACTAATTTTTAACAAATTGTTTAAGATCAATTTTTTTTCTTTTATATAATCGTAAGCCATGCTACACACACTCTGCACTTTTAAAGCGCTGTCCTTAATCTTTGCTAATCCTTGTCCTCAACGCTACACGTTGATATGGTGTTATTTTTACAGTGTTTTTTTTTCAGAGTATCCCTTGAAATTTTACAGTGAACTCCCAAACAAGTAATGGTAACAGTAATATTAGGTATAATAGTTAGATTAGAGATCGTACAAAGTAGATCAAATAGACTTTAGTTTCAGTTACAGCAACAGTTAGTATAATGATACTTAAGTTTAGCGAAAAATATCTTATAGCTTTTACAGCCATTACAGAAAATAGAGTTTCAACAATGATTAGAATAGTTTTTCTCATAGCACAACCATTTTTTTAAGTATTCGTTTCATATAGTTTTGTTTTGTCACTGTTTAATCTTTCAACAGATTTACGCAAAAAGATTCTCGGGCTAAAGTCAACAGCCAAAATGTGAAGAGTAATTAATGTGTTTTTTTTTTCTCTACACCAATTGAAGTTTTTACCCTGGCTACCTGGATAAATTACATATTTATATATATAAGCAGTTTCACAATGACAATGACAGATAGATTATTACTTAATGTTAGAAATTGGGTTTCAAGAAAGCAATATCTAACGAGTACCTAGGTATAGTGCCTTGTCTAAAAGTTTGATAGTTTTATTTTTATTAGAACTTGAAAGGTTTGGAACTCTTCTTGCTAACTAACGGTAAAAAGTTTCGCAGTTGTAGAAATAGTTGTTTATTTTTTGTTGCTTTCAGTTAGTAGATAGTAAAAAGTTTACGCTTAAAAGTACTCTAGTTTTGTATAGTATTGTATATATATTTATATATGACACCAGTGTACGCTATAGATAGTAAATAATTTATTTTTTAGTATTTACCCTTATACTTTTTTTGTAATTAATTTTTCTTGTATTTATGCCAAGTTTGAAACTCCAAGTCAATAAGTTGAACGTTGATTTTGTTTACAAGTTAACAAAAAGTAGAATATTTTTTTTGCAACCTTATTTTCAAGTTTTTCATTTAAGAGATTGTCCTGTTAAAAGCCAAATGTAAAGCTGTGAGTTTTGGAAGAGTAGCGGGGGGAATAGGGGACTACTAGTAAGCGGGCGGGAAGTTGAGGATTCTATTTAAGCAAAAAACTTGAACTGTTGTGTTGTGCCTAACACTGACTACCGAAAAAATGACTACAGTAAATTCGTCTTAATCACGCTTTAGTCACACTCGCACATACACACGCACACACATACACAAGAAGATTGTCATATTAATTAGGTTGTTTTTGTATATTCTTCTGATTTATATATGTATATATATATATATATATATATATAAAGTTGTTTTGTTTTGTACACTGAGAAAGTTTAGCGTTTGGTTTAGCTTTTGATTTGTGTATTTTGCAGCTTGAAACCTTTGCGGGTTTTCTTAGCAGTGGTTTAAACTGTTTAATTGGTTTCGCCTTTATGGCTTAAATAGTGGTTAATTTGCGCAACATTTAGCAAACACTTAGTTATATTTATTTGTATACTATAAGTTTTCTGTAGCATTTGCCTCTCGATTTATCTGCCCTTTCGTTGCCTCACATATTTACGACTTTATTGTTTCTTTTCAAATTGATTCTTGGAAATTTGTTTCCGCTGCGCGTGGCACAAACACAACATGCAATAAACACTCACAAACACAACAACAACAAGCAAAAATATATAATGCATATATTTTAATTTTTATTTTTTGTATATATATGTTATTTTTAATACGTATTTCTATGTGTTTGTTCTGGTACATTCATTTCTCAATTATTGTGCTTTCTGTAATTTGCCGCCGTGCTGCCTAACTGTACTTACAAAGCTCTCTCCCAAATAGTTGTAACACATCTAAAACGCTGTCAAGCTCATTTAACTACTAAATCTATTAAGGGATTCGTGGTACCTATGTATTTGTGGGATTTGGGTTGGATTAAAACTTGATTAAACAACAAATTTTGGTTGGATGGCCCATCTTAAGTACTAACAAATTGAGCTTTTACTTTAAGCAGTAGCATATCAATAAATATTGGTGTTATGCATTTCAATTTTATTGTATTTGTTGTCGGTCGCATTTGCGTGTTCGGTCAAGGAGAATTATCGGAGTCGGAACCGCCATAACTGTGCATGGGAAACAGCGGATACCAGCCATTGATATGCTGGCCAATGTTCACTTTATCCAGATTCACCTCCGTGCCACCCAGTCCCTGATTGTGCTCAAAGCCCACGCAGCGCTGCCAAACCATTATGACAATATTCCGTCCAAATACATCAGCACTCTGCCGGTTCGAGTAAAATAAAGTTTATTTGCATACAAATTGCATTAATGTCACTGTGTAATTACAGGCAAACATATAAATAAATATACAGCAAATATACGCGGCCATTGCTTACATGAATATTTTTATTGCATTTAAGAGGTGGACACATGCGACCACAACATAGCGCGGTCTGCTGTAAATTGGCTGCCGTTAATTGCATTACCATGGAACCAACAAAAGGAACAACAACAAGGCCGACAGCTTGTCAGTGCTGCTTGTCGCCATTTATGTCATCTTTGCCGCCATTTTACGATGCTCACCTGGTACTTGATGGTCTGCTTGTAGAATGGCTCTGCAGCGTGCCGCACCACGCGTGTCTTCTTCTTGTGCCGCAATCGCTCTCCATCTTTGATGTAGCACTTGACGTAGGTGTCCGGCGGAGTCTCGCAGTCTGCGTTAACAATGTTTCGTGCACAAATCAGCTATAAATATAAAACAATTGAATTGTTGATGCTACATTTAAAATATATGCATTATTGAAAAAAAAAACATTTTTTTGATTTTTTGAAAAAAATCACAAGGGGGACCTATGTTCATTTTGAGAAATAGATCCCATATTTCAAACTCCCATGATTTTTCAAAAATAACGGATTTTCATGTTTGATGGCATTTCTTTTATGATTTTTTACAAAAATTGATTCTACATTTAAAATGTATGCATTTTTGAAAAAAAAATTTTTTTTTGATTTTTTGAAAAAATCACAAGGGGGACCCTTGTTAATTTTGGCAAATAGCTCCCATATTTCAAACTCCCATGATTTTTCAAAAATAACGGATTTTCATGTTTGATGGCATTTCTTTCATGATTTTTTATAAAAATTGATTCTACATTTAAAACATATGCATTTTGAATAAACACATTTTTTTGATTTTTTGAAAAAATCACAAGGGGG